>JANRGW010040009.1:0-13744 GCA_024733675.1 Psilopsiagon aymara
GGACCGGGGCTGAGGCCTTCGGGGGTTTCGGTGCAGAAAATGGGGCACGAGAGTGGGGAAGGGGCACTGGGGGCAGGAACGGACTCGGCGCAGTAGCGGGTCCAGGGCAGCCCCTCGTGCCCTTCAGTTTGTTCCCTTCCCCTCCACACACCCTCAGGTTTCCCTCTATTCCCCTCCCTTTCCTCATAGATCACCTTTATCCATGCTTATTCCATGTTCATTCTCTTCCATGCGTGCTCAGGTCCTCTCATTTCGTTGTGGTTCAACCTCCTTCAGTCGATACTGGAGACACCTAGATGTGTGTGATGATCTTCCCCTCCTCACTGGAGGCCAGGCATTTTGCATCTCTAGCATTTTCCATGCTACCCTAGGCTGACAATCCTGGTTGATGCTGAGTGCCTGGGGTCAGAAGCTCTAGAGACAAGTATGTCTCAATACCCCCATGGAGTCTCTGCCACGTACTGCTGGGGACAAAGTCCTCCTGAGCTACAGGTGCCATAATCCAAGATGGTTTTGCTATCTGTGATATATCCAGACACTCCGTTGTGTCCTCTTAAACTTTCCCCTTTAACAGCCAGAAGCTAGTATAGACCTGGATGTAGACTGTGTCCTGAAGAGTCCCCCACACCACCTCAAGCTGCCCTGCTTCTTTCCATGAACAGTTGTCCACAGTTTGCAATTTTTGGAAGTGCCAATGAATTTTCCATGGCTGTTCCCTTGCTTCCTGCAAGGCATTGCCTCTTTGCTTGGCCTCATTCATGCGCTCCAAGGGCTAACATGCCTCAATCTTGTGGGGTACTCTGTCCTCCTCCCTGCATGTTAACCTCTGCAGGCCTGAAAGAGCCAGCTGCTTAACTCAACTTTGCAGTCACCCACAACCATTCCTGCATCCTCTGTTGGCATCTGCTTTTTTGGCTGCAAACTATTCTGCATCAGTCCACTTTGTCTTCGGGACATGTTTTGCCTAATCCCAACCCAGCTCACAGGAGGGACATTGCACAGGCCATTATCCCACCTGACCCTCAAGGCAGAACGGTGGGCACTGGCTGGAGAGCAAAGGCCGCAGCCCCTGGGGAGGGTCTGCACCGTGTACCCCAGCCATGGACAGCGCCTCTACCGAGACAGAGCACTGCAGGGGCAGGCTGAAGGCAGACCTGGGGCTGCAGAACATGCCTGGGGCAGGGACAGGCAGCAGTTCTGCCTGCAGACCATGTGCCCAGGGGCAGGACCTGCTACAGCAGGTGCTGAGCTGCAGGAGGTGGTGCAAGTTGAGAACCATCAGGGATGACAGGGAGATAGACACTTGGTTCCAGGTGCAGTCTGCAGCAGAGCCACAGCCCAAACCTCCCCCAGCAGCACACAGAGAAGGGAGGGGGAATAATGCAGGGGAACGGAAGCTTGCCACGCCAGGACCCGCAGTCAGAAGCGACATTCCGTGAAGCTAGAGGTGCCCTTGCAGAACCGCTCTGCAGCTCTGCAGACTGATGATGAAGGACCCATCAGCAGCAGACGCTGGAGGTGGGTAAAGCAGCCCAGCCTGCTCCGTGTGTAACAACTACAGCTAGGAAGAGGCAATGGGTGACAACAGCAAGGCACTCTTCTGAGAGGTGCGGAGGCACCCATCTGCAGGCCTAATGTGCTGTGCTGCCCACCGGGGGCTCACATCAGGGATGTCACAGACTATGAGCCTTGTACAGGCCACTTGCTATTACTCGCGGCTGTTGTTTCATGTGGACACCACACAGAGCCAGGAGCAGTGTGAGGACTACAGGAAGGGGCTGGAAAACGCCCGTTAAATCTGCTCAATCAATGAATGTCTATGGGACTGGTACCACAGCGAGGGGTTTGGCCTCTTAAGACCATGGGACTTGCTTTGAAGGTCCAGATGGGCATACACTGCCTTCCAGCTGTGTATTTTACCACATATTTTCCCACATTTTTAAAATGGAAATGGATTTTCAGAAGGACCACTTAAAGAATGATTTAGCTACTTGATTTTAACAAAATACTCTCTCCTTTGATTACGTGCGCCAAAGAAGAACAAGAACAAGTCACACAATGACACAGCCAAGTCGACTGCCCACCTCAGGGTTCCTTCACTGTTCTCTTTTTGTGCCTTTTATCACCATCTCCAATTTTTCAGATCAGTTTTGAATTTACTGTGATTTTTTAAAACATTATGGTGTCAAATTTAACAAAAACTGAGCTGTCTTCAGGTGGAGGGGATGTGCTCAGAACCGCCCTGATTGGGCACTGAGGCCCAGGACGTTTCAGGCTCATTTTTATCTCCTGTGTACATTGCTTACATCCCCAAGGCAGCAGCACAGTGAGAGAGAAACACTGATCTAATAGAATCTAACTCTGGAAATAGGTCATTGAATTAGTGAAGGGGGGTAGGGCAGGAGTGACTGAAAAGGGCACACAGATTTCAAGAACTGGAAGAGTTGCAAGTATTTCTGATTCAGAGAAACAAACCCTGATGATAAAGAATCAACAACGGTTTCTCATGCTGGCAATATATATTTATTGTCATTTTGGAGATAGGTTACCATGTGTATATCAGGACTTCAGACTAAAAGCAAATTGGGATTATGAACTCTAAGCATATGCCAGTTGGAAATTAAATGACTGACCATAAAATATCCTTTGGAAGAGCTTCAGTTGGTCTAGTTTTTGTCACCCACCTGTGTTTTTTTCCACACTTGAGCTGAACATCTTCCCCTCTCCCTAATGTCCACCTCAGAAAAATAAACAATCACCCAAATGCATCTTTTTCTTGTTTTCCATCAATCCTCTGGCAATCTCAGAATATTGCTGATTCCACAACTTCACAAGGAAGCAAACCTTACTCCACTTTACCTGGCTCCTGAGTCCGACTTTAATGACTGGACTTCAAGATTTGCTTGCAATGAGACTATTGTGGTTACATGATTATGCTGCAAACCTTCAATATACATGCTTTGCTGTTCCAGAACAAGCTACATCAGTGCAAGATCTGACAGTCTGTGCAAAGAAGCTGCAGTGCTATAAATTCTTACATCCCTTTCTTCTCCATGCCACGTGTGCTAACAAACATCTTCCACTGAATCCAACAATCCCAAATACAGCAAAAACAAAAACAAGAGAAATATGAAGATTTTTCATGCTTTTATACAAAAAAATCCCCTCCCCAAATAAAAATCCCCCAAGTCCCAAAAGAACAGGTTAAAACGATTTGTTCCCCACCCTCCCACCTTCTTCTAGCGTTTATATGTCACCATTAAAACAAATGCATACAACTTACTGTACAAATATGAAGCTGCGGGCATTCAAGTTACAGAACATTCCGAAAATAGTTCAAGCATAGAAAGTCCACTTGAAAATTGCAAAAATAAAGTTTCACTTTTTTAAAAAACAGTCTGATCAGAGCTGAAGCAAAAGGAACATTGACCAATTCTTACTTCAGTTCAACTTCAGCAAAACGCCACCTTCAGGAGTTAAAAACAAAACCCTTAGATTGTTGGTGGTAACTGACCACGTCTTTTAATGAAGAGAAATGGTATATACAACAATGGCACAGACCTTAAGCATCAACCACAGATTTCAGCCAGAAGTAAGTCTACAAGTGAGCTGAGTCATTCTTAGCATCAAATGGTACTGAGTGATAAGAACCATAATCTGCCAGGAACAGATATTAACTTAGACTGGTACAAATGGAAAGAAAGATCCAGGACACCAAATAGGCTCAGTTTTTGTCACTGAACGTTTTATAGGCTAACAACTTCACTAGTGCAAGACCGTTTGTTTACCTGATTAAATGAAAACTCATAAATGTCACAATTTAAGAACACTCATACAAAACTATGGTTTTCTTCTTTTAAAAAAGTGCCACATACCATACTTCTGCTAAAAAAGTTACAAACTAATGGAAGACTGTCTGCCTCCATCTCTTGTCAACGAGGAAAGGCCAAAGAGATTCTTTGATCCCTGCTCGAAATGGCGTTCTCTGCCCTATCCCCAGCATCTCCAACTTGGAGCAGTCCAGCTGAGCGTTCCTCGGACGGAGAGCACCCACGACTGGGCAATCGGTAATCTAAAAAATAAGGAGGAAAACCCCCAACACAACATAATCAGAGATGACAGGAAAACATGCCGATATATGCTCACTTAGACATTTTCCTTCATAGCTTTCTACACATGTGCACTCCCTCCTCCCTTCAAACTGCTTTGTGCCTTGTTTTGGGGGTGTGTGCCTGTACTTGCTTCTTTGTTTTACGGTTAACTTCATTTCAACATACGACATGTCAGACAGAGCGACCTGAAGTATCCCAAAGTAAATTTCTCTCACTTGATTTCTGCTTGCCATTTATGTTTTCTACACTTTATTCCCATTTTCATCCTATCACTATAATCACAAGGTTAAAAATTCTCTAAAATGTGGACAGAACCATGCCTTGATCAATATACCTGAAGGGAAATCGATTTGCGCAGAAATAATTCATTCTTTTTCTCTCCATCTTCCAAACTACATTTCAGTTCCAGCCTTTCCTAATTCAGAATCTTTGGAATTTATTTTGGATAAAAATAAAATCTTGCTTACATGTTATTGTCACAACATTATCAGTATGTCATTAAGAGTCGTCTTACTTTTAAGTGTCAACAAAACTGCAGGACAGGCATTTTAAGCAAAGCAAAAATGATCTGAAGTTCTTAAGTGCATGCAGTCAGAAATAAACCTGGACAAGTTCTTATAGATTCCTACCTCTGAGTTAATGTTCTGTCAATCCATAAGCTTTTTTAAGGGCAAAAATCCAATAAAAAATATGGACTTACCCATGCCTAAGGGAAGTGTTCTGCACAAGTACTGTTACAATACAGACTGCAAAACTGGTTACTGACTGACTGGGTCGTCTGCACTACACCCACTGTGCTAGACATACTCACACAGTCTCCCTGAACAGATAGTTAATTTGCACAGCTAGCAAGACCCACTGCTGGAAACCATAAACCACCCATCTTTCTACAGACTGAACAACACATCACTTACCGGTCTCAAGTGGCTGCTGGGAAGGTTGAAAGCATCTGCAATGGCACACGCCATTTCATACTTCGTCATCTGTTCATTGCCAGACCAGTGAAACGTGCCTCTTATTGAGGGGTCCTACAGAAGAAACAGGACACACAGGTGAAAAGCAGCAGCGAGACAGCCCTCAGATGAATCCTTGTGCAAGAGTTGTGCAGAACAATCTTCCAGCAAATCCTATCCTGAAGGCATGTTATAACATCTCACGTTCTAGAAACATCTCAAGCATTTTCAGAGAACACCCAGATAGGGACTGAGACTGAGCACTGGTGTTACATGCATTTGGCCTGCCTTTTCACAAGCAGCTTATATTCTGTAGAATCATTACCAGGAGGGAAAGGAGTGAGCCAGCCAACCAACCAAGGCCAAATAGCGGGGACAGAGGAACTCGGCTCTTCTGTACTAGTCACTTACCCAAAAACAAACGCAAAAGGCACCACACATACTGAATGTGAAACCGCAAACCATATACGAGTCCATACAAACCATATACAAACCGACTGCACCACATTTACCATATATGCATGGTCCATTTTTTATCAAGCTAAATAAAGGTGATTTTGTTATCTTGCAAAGATGGTACCTGAAGATGCAGTGATGAATAAACACAATCAAGTTTTCAAGTCCAGTGGCTCGGTTTTGCCACTTCAGTGATCTTTATTAAGAAAACAGTAAGAACAAGGGCAACTTTGAGAATGGTATTCAACCACCATGGGGTTTTTTTCAGTCCAAAATGGCAATTTGTAAAAGGCCTGGTTCAGAAAGTCAGTATTTGCATTTCTCTCCTGCATACTAGAAGACACACGACAATTTGCAAAAGGTTCTGTCCCGTCACTTCCCTCACTTTTGTTTCAAGTATCCACATGCTGTCATGTAAGGATACTGCAGACTACAGCTAGCTCTTCCCTCCCTCTAGGTATTCCCGAAATGCAATGAATAATGCAGGTTATAGGCAGTTCTCAGTTGTTCCAAAACAAAGCCAAGAACTCAAATCTAGTTTACCTTAAAGAAGCTTGTTTCTTTATAGCCTTACCAGCATTCTCTTCTCTGCTAGCTGTCTGCAAACACTTGCCACATCCTTGACGTTAGTAGGAAATCTTTGTTGCCAGTGGTCCATGTTGGCAGACTTATTACTGAACTGCACTTTATCAAACATAACAGTCACAGCACTTTCCTCCAGCCTTTCTACCTCTCCATACAAGATAGGAATCCTAAGTACTGCAGCACCTAAAAGAAAGAGTATTTCAAAAGTAGTAACATCGCTATGAACGAGTATGAATGCTGTAGCATAACCTGAAAAATGTTATGGAAGTGTTGAGAAATATGCTGGTGATATTAAGCGTCTACAAATCACACAAAAAAATGCAATTAATGTATTTGCCCTCAGAATATCATTTTAATTAGTATCAACTGAAACAGTTTATAAACACTAAGTTTATATAAACTTATTTTGAGTTCTGCTGTTGATTGCCAGAAAGCCAACAAGCTTTTATTAACATCACAAGAGAGAAAAGATGGTCTGTTTGGGTTAGAACAATGATTACAAACTTCACAAAGATAACAACTGAGCTATGCAGTTACTGCAGCACTCCCCCTCCTCCCTGGGTAAGAGCATGAACAAAAATTCCCACCACGCATCATATTCAAGCGCCAATCACAGACAAAGATTTTTTTGCCCAGCATGCAGAAGCCTCCTTCATCAAGGAGGATATTATTCACCAGGAAAAAAAAACATGAACCTTGGCATAAATTAAGAGCTTGACAATTAAGGAAAAGGTTCACAGAATATGGTAGTGAACAATACTCAATTTCAAGACAGTGATCTGAGAAATTAAACTAACAGCAAGCAAGTGCAAAGAGAAGGATATTTTATGATGGAATACATCATACTAGTCTACCTCAGTCACGAAGACTCAAAAGGCCTCGCTGAGGGGAAATGCTATGACAAATGCATTAAAAGTAACACAGACATTTTGGCTTGAAGAAAAACAGAACAAAACAAAACAAAATGAAGTCAGTCTGGAAGTCTGAAGGAGAAGTCACCAAATCACTGCAATTCTTACAGATTTGTAGGAAAATGCTATAGCCATTAGAAAGGCAAAAAGAAAAAGCTAACACAAAACTATTCTCACGGAAAAGTAAACAGAAAGAAATATCTATACAAGAAAAACAAATACAATTAAAAACCCCAATATGATACGAATTTCCTGCTGCTCTAAAGCCAGCTTGGTTGCTCAGCAAATATATTCTTCTTCTCTTTAAACACTGGTTGAAAGCTCTCATTTTTAATCTCTTGTAAGTACTCAGTATTTGAGAAAGACAATACCAGTTCTAGAGAGCTGTTTGTGATTTGGAGAGCATCAGCTTCATTACCAGTGGTTCTGATGACCCACTGAAACTTCTTGCTTTATAAGCATCAGTACTAAATATAAATTACATCCCTTCCTAACCAAAGTAAAATATATCTAAAAAAAAAAAAAAAAAATAAATGCAAACACCCGAATTATTTGTGGAGATTTCCTGCACTATACATCAGAAACAGATACAGAAATTCTTCACGCAACTACAGGCATCTGATAAACTGAATTCTACCTATACAATATTAGCAAATAAGTGGCTGGAAGCCTTAATACATGTAACATTTATATTTGTGTTAATGGTAGAATTTACATTTTCAAGCATCTTGCTCAGCACCATCTCAAAATTCCTTCTGCTAATGATACCTCTGCTACAACCCACTACTGCCTGACAGATCATGCTCAAAAGGTTTTGAAACACAACTGAACTGCTGAGTTGGGGTTGGGATCTGGCAAGACAGCCACACGTACTTGAATTTGGTGCAGTCTTATCTTCATTACCAATCTAGAAGAGGGAGCAAACAGCATCACAGTCAAATTCAGAGACGATATTTCGGTAAGAGGCGGGATGAACAACTTTCAATGTTACTTAAATAGGACTTTTCCTATCAAAATCTTTTCTAGGAAGTCTATTCCTCAGCAGTAATGACAAAGCTATATTAAGGCCCATAATTTTCCAACACAGTGTATATGTACTTAATGAAAAACCATCACACTAATTTATCAACTGTTCCATTCTCTGTTTAGGCAGAAGAGAATCACAGTTATCATACTGACATATTAGAAGCCTCTTCTTCAAGCGCACCAAGATTGCTTTCAAATTCTTTAAGAAAATACAAGTGTTTCTTTCCTTAGAATCTGTGAATGGAAACTGTCAACATACTAACAAGAAACAGCCAAACCTCTGTTTCAGACAAGAAATGAGTTTTAAATGCAAGGGAACATGAAGAGTCACAAGCTTTTTTCTTCTTCTGAGGCAGAAGTTTTTAAATTACGTTTGCATATTTTGAATGCCAATTTTCATTAAGAAAAGATTCAAGTAATAAATAAATAAATACTTAGCTGCTTAAAACCAGAAGTATGTTACTAACTCTTTAGAAATGCTACAATCAGGAATCTGATGTGCATGGTGAGATAGGTGGGTAAAAATAAAATGGATGACCTGATGGTTAACACAGGAGAGCAAAATAGGAGATCAGCAAGAAAACCAAGAGCCTACAACAAAGGCCTATGTTAATATTATCTGCATTAGTATTGAATCACAAGACCGTTTCCCCCTTTAAGTAAAGGTACATTTAGAACAACTGTAATGCATCCCCTTAAGTAACTGCACCTCTACACAAAACATGGTAAAGCTTATGCCATTACAATACACTGACGATGTATTTTACCTTTCCTTTGGAGTAACTGATTCAGAGCAAAGAAAGGCTTGTGAACATCCATCAGCAGAGACTAGTAACACAAATGATGATCAGAACAAGCAAGAAATAAAGCTTTAGTTGACTTATAAGCAATAGGAATGGTTCATGAGCAAGGAGAACATCTCTTGACCACATTCTTTTCTAAATCTTGTTTCCATAGCTTTGCGATTTTACCACTGGCTTACGAGTCTACTAAGCTAATATACAACTAAATAAAAATAGAAAGCCTCAATTCAAAATGTGAGCATATTCTTACCTTCATTATTTTCCAGGACTACCTTTTCACCCTCCAGTTTGGTTTTACCATATAAATTCAGGGGATTTGGTATGTCGGTCTCTTTATAAGGAGGACTTGTTCCATCAAACACGTAGTCTGTACTAATGTAGATCAGAAATGCTCCAACTCCAGCTAGGAAGAAAATGTTTATATGGTCTATTTTAATCCATGCCTTGTCTGAAATCCCAATAAACCTTCAAACAAATCTCTGAAGGACCTCATCTTCTTCTAGCTCCACTCATTCCTGTTGCTTTGTCTGTTCACTAATCCTCAACACAGACACATGTGCTACCCTTACAGAAAACAGGTTGACAGCACAGTGATTTCAAAAGTGACATTAGCACTCGGAATAACTTACTCCTATTTATGTCTCTATATAAATAAATGCAGCATTTTAACAAGAAACCAAATCCATTAGATGGTCTCCTTACCTGCCTCTTTTGCTAAGTTCCCTGAAGCAGCCACATTGAGCTGAGAAGCAGCTTCTGGTTGATTCTCTACAACATCTGGCCTTCTTTCAGCAGCACAGTGCACTATAACATGAGGCTGGAAATTAAAGACTAATTTTAAAACAACAAACATGGTCAAGAGATTGCAGCTGTACCCTAGCTCTAGCCATGAACTCCCTCAGGCAAAGAGGCACTTTACTAAGTCGTGAGAAGTATGAAAAGCAGCAGAATTCTTTGTAAGCACGGTGTGCTCAGAAGCATGATTTCCTTGGGAAGTAAAACTGAACCATGCTGCTTTCAGATGCCCAAAAAAATGAACACTAATTTCGCAAATGTAATCTTCAGTATCTTCAATTTTACAGAAAGACTGAAGTAGTTTTTTTTCTTTTCAACTCTGTACAATAATGTAAAATACTACAATAATATGTACCCCCCCCCCCCATAATTGCACTCAAAATTTCTAGATAAGCCATTTCCACATGCCTTACTTGACATATGCAGACCAATAATAAGATCTTTAAAGCCATTTGGCACACTGCATAATGTATTCCAGGTTCCTCTTACAAGTCAGATTTTAAAAACTGAACATCTTCCTGCATTGCACACTGCATAAAGAGTTACTGCTGCTGTATTCAAGTGGTCTTCAGGAGAACTGCTTCATCTTACTCTATCAATAACTAAAGGTTATCTCTTTCTTTCAACTACAAACCAAGTGTGCCAACATATCTGTCAGTTACCTGTTTCTGGTGATGACAGCGGTTTAGAACTGTCTGCATCTGCAGAGCAAACTGACCTTCAGATGTGGCAGAAAAGGCAGCCACACATCTTTCACCAAAGCACTGCCCCACTACAGCCAAAGAAACTCAGTGTCAGACGAGCACTATCAACTGAGCACTAGATGTATGAAAGTAACCTAACCATCTACTTCACACTCCAGGAACTTACCTGAAAGTCGTGGATAATGTCATGAACTGCAACAGAGTCCAGAAGATTTATCTGTTCAAATCTGGGCTGAGCTCTCCTGTATCCGCAGCCAACTGCATTCCAGTTATTTTCATTGAATTCTTTAAACACAGCTCTGCCAAGAAGTCCTGTAGCACCAGTAATGAGAGCTCGCCTACTGGGAATATCAACATCTTCCTAGGGAAACAAGAACAGGAAAAGTTTTCTTTCCACTGTTATGTTTTCTTTAAAAGTATGCAAGGATACAGCCAGAGCTACTGCATTAAGCAGCTTCCCCTACCATATGAATGTTTTGGAATGTCTCATGGAACACAAACAACTGGGAGCACAGAGGTTGTACCTAGTCAAGTATTTAAACACATTTTTGAAGACAGCAAAAGCAAAACTTAAATGGGAAACTCATTTACTTCTATAACAGGAGGGGAAACCAAACAGAACTAGTAATGAAGACAGAATTTTATGTTCATCCAAAATCTGGTAACTTTGTGCAATCTGAAATGAGGGAAAGAACTTCCTTAGAAAATGGACCTCATATATGCAACATTTAGGGTCCACATCCTGCAACAAGTAATTTCGGACAGACTGTGCCTGTTAGAGGCTGCAGCAATATCATACAGCTCCCCAGCTCTACCTACTACTACCTACCTACTACTCTTAGAAATGAAAACTTGAATTTTATTACTAAATAGTAATTCACTGTCATTTACCACAACAGTCTAATAATAAGTAAAACCAAGATACAGCTCTCCTCTCAGTTTTACAAAAAGCATTTGAAAGCCATTGATAGTTTAAACTTCCAATTTATACAACATCTGAAGCTACTTCAGCTCTGGCATATTTCAGTACTCGAGATAGTTGTGTACATCAGTGCACACAAAGTTCCTTCCTCTCTACTGCTCGCGGCACCAGGAAGTTTTCAAGACAGGAAACTCAAGGTTAATGTCTGTTTAAACAATCTATTCTCCTTTTATGCTTTACTTCCGAAGGTAGAATAAACAAAACCAAATGCATACAGTTACATGCCAGTACAGACCAAAACTGCAGGTGTGCAGAATACACACATCTGGGACTTCCTGACTCCCTTTATGCACAATGACCACCTGTGATAACTGACTGTAACTTTGTAATTGCACTTTACCATGTGATTCAAATAGCCCTGTCACTACTGTGCATTCTTACGTTTTCATCATTGTGACAGAGCAGCCTTTTGATTGCAGCACAGGAAGTAACAGAAATTGATTCTAAATTACCATCTTTCCCCCTTGAAGTTCCAGAATCAGAGGCTGTTTTGTGTTGGAAGGGACCTTAAAGCTGATCCAGTTCCAACCCTTGCCATGGGCAGAGACCCCTTCCACTGGAGCAGGTTGCTCCAAGTCCCATCCAGCCTGGCCTTGAACACTGCCAGGGATGGGGCAGCCACAGCTTCTCTGGGCAACCTGCGCCAGAGCCTCAGCACCCTCACAGGGATGAGCTTCTTCCTAATGTCTAATCTGAATTTCCACTATAAAGTTAAAAAACTTATTCCATAAGGGCATATCCCAAGGCACTGACAGTTTCCAGCACAGCACGTGCATTTTCCTCCATTCTAAACCTTCAGGTGAAGGATGATTTACCCCCTCAAGTATTGGGTGAAGATTAGTAATTGACAACTTGATAGTTTCTTTAAAGCAACAAACCACAGCAAATTATGTTTATTTGTAATTTTTAAGGCTGCCCATGTCCTCTGAAAAGCATAAGCAAGAACACTCAGTGTTGTGACGTACTTTTTATCTTTGCAAAGCCTGGACAGAGCCTCACAGGACAGAATTACCAGTGCTTCCAGAACTAATAAATATCAAAGCTTTGTGGCAGGAAACCGAGTTCTCTAAAAATGTGACAAAATGTCTTTAATAAGCAGGAAGCGATCAACACAAAAACTTGTGTCATTTGTAAGCTCTGGCATTTTTAAGCATCATTAAGGTTTATTATATGCAGCATAAAGAGGATATTACATGAGCAGCACAGCCTGAACTGAAGACAACAGCCACAACCAGGTTTAGTACTGCCTGCATCCTGTTACTCTTGTCTGCAAGACTAATTGTTTTAAGTCCCCTGCTTCCCCAAGGTTATTAGTAGGCGATTCCCAAATATTCAACACCAACCACCAGTTTTAATGCAGTTAGCGGTTCTGGTAATACAAAACCTGCACAGATTAACTCTTTCCTTATATGCTGCCTTGCTCCTTTGCAGAGTATCACTGAGCTGCAACAGGCTTTGTGCCTAGAAACTGCACTAGCAGACCTTCAAGTACAAAGGACCTTGGAGGCTTGGTGTGCCCAAACGCCCAAGAATTCAAATGTCACCCTTCTGCCTGCAAGTTTTGTAGCCTTAAATGCAAGCGGCTGTCCAGCTAGCACATCTGCTAACAGATCTTTTTCCAGGTGCTTCTCAGTTATGAAGCAATCATACTCAGAGTCATCAAATGTGCACAAATTTGTCTTAACAACTAATTTTAGATAATACTACTTAAACACACCATTTTGAGCTTTACCAGAAAGTGCATGATTTCTACCTGATGTTCACTGCTCACTAGGAATTAACATTAAAAAAGAGAATTATACTCAGCAGCCTCATTGACATAAATCATCCAAGATAACATTAAAAAGTAGCATTTAGGGAAACTGGAAGTATTTTTAGATGCTATTAAAATATAAAAGTATAATTAAAACCCATAGTAAGACGCGATGTATTTCAAGGTGTAAAACCAAGATACAAGTACTTTGTAACTCTCATACAAAGCTCAACTCCGACATGCCCATGTTAAGGAAGGGGCTGCCGGGCTCACGCAGGTTCGCACACGAGGTGAGGACCGGGCGGACGCAGTCAGACGGGACGGCAGCACCCGAGGGCCGCTCCTTGACGCCGGCTGCACCTGCTCAAAGGCTCTCACATGGGACGGGCCCGTGGGCGCAGGGCAGCTCCAGCAGCGGGACCACGCAGGGCCGCAGCGGAGCGCCCAAACCGCCGTCACGGCGGCAACGCGGCGGCGCCGGAACGAGACACCGAGTGACCCGATCTGGGATCGCGCGGCAGCCCCGACGGAAGGGCACAGCACAGCCATCGGCAGGAGCCGCGGCCGCACTTCCCCTCGCACGCAGCACACCGCGGGCAGCCGGAGCCGCCAATGGTTCCCAGGGACAGCAGGAATGATCCCCAGGGACAGTGGGAATGATCCC
>JANRGW010040011.1:0-2500 GCA_024733675.1 Psilopsiagon aymara
AACAGGGAAAGTTACACAAGGGACACAGTTCCCCTTGAAAGTTTATGCGCTGGCTTTTCTCTTGATGCTTATGGCATGCATGAATACAGGGAATGTGTCTGTTATTCTGAGGCTTTGAATGATATTAGCTACGTGCAACCCTGTGCTTTTACCTATAAAACTGGTAAGAAGTAATGCAGCTCCTCATATCTGTCCATGGTATTTTTAAACCAGAATTTGAATTCCAGTAGATCAGGCAAAAATTCAGGGGGAACATCTTATTATCCCAGGTACATGAGTAAAGTATTTACCAAGTGAATGTTAAAGGAATGCTGAATTGTCAAGAATAGCAAAACCAGTTAAAATCATGATGAAACTACAAGTATATCTCTAAAGTCCAATGGTTGTGGAAAGGGAGTCCTAAAAGTTTAAACCTAATTATCTGGCACCTAAATATTAATATCAAACCCAATTTGGCTGGGAGCAGTCTGGGATTTGACAGCTGGTAGCCACACATTATCTTCCCGAGAGAGCACTCTACCATGTAGCGCTTAGACTTGCCTGAGCTGAACATGCATCTTGCACGTTTCTGCAGCCAAGATGGGAAGGGGCCGCGGTGGCTGCAGGTGGCGGCTCTGGTGGGTGACTCAAAACGGAGCCTCCGAGAGGCTGAGCCAACTTCTACAAAGTCACTCTCAACTGGAAATGCTTCTCCATGGCTTCTGAGAGGAGCAGATTGGTTTTTCATGGGCTCATATTCAGAGAGGACAGAACCAGCTTGCCTTATGATTATTCATACTATTGTTTAGGTTTGAGACTATATTCAGGTACCGGGCATGCTCCCTGCTAAGGCAGCTTTTGTAAGCATGCTGGACATTCAGTTTGCCAAGCATATGTAAACAGTTTGAAAAAATGAAATAACTGTTCTGTATTAAAATATATATTTATCTCCCCCTCCCCTCCCCCCCCCCAAAAAAAAAAAGAAAGGCAATTGTTTTTCATTATGGCTTGCTTGCACGCCAAGCTTCATTTGAACAAATAAAGATACTTTTTAGGTATAGGATTAAAAAATAGCATTACAGTTATGTAAAATCTATCCTCCTGTAATTTAAAGCAATGCTACCCTGGAGTTTTAAACTCTCCAAAATGAGGATTTATAATGAAACACCTGACAAAACCTTAATGTACAGATACTAATAAGTGAGTCTGTAAACAATGGATCTGATTCAGGGCTTTTTAAACTATTGTATTTAGCCTAGTGTGACTTCACTGACTCCACCGGAATAATTTCCCCCATTTACCTTGTTGTGAGTGGTTGCAATCATGCGTGGTATATGGTAAACACATGTTGGGGGATCTGTACAGATCACTCTAAGTTCTGCATTAACAAAAATGGAGAGTAGATGAAGTGAGGTCTCTAACGAGTTAGCCAGAAAAATACTTAATGAATAAAAATAAATGTGTTACTTCAAATGCCATTGTAGTCTGCATTTTTACCTTATAGCCATTCAGCTATCTCAACCCCCCCTTCTGCCCTCTGACATTAAATCTGCCCAGCATTCTTGACAAGGTACTTTTCAGTTTCCATACAATTCAGTCATTTTACTAATAGGGTTTATAGAAATAATATGTTCTATTTAGAGTTAGCGTGGCATATAAGCAAATGGCAGTTGTGCAGCTATTCTGAAAGGTTAAAATGGCTGAGGTATTATTGCAGCTGTTGTAGGCCCTATAATGGCCAGAGGTGCTGACTCAGAGAAGGATTTTGTGTCTCAGACTCCTGCTCTAGACTGCAATTCTAATGAGGCTCATGACAAGGAGATGGCTGCTCGGGTGAGAAGTTTCAGACAGAGCCGGTAACTTTGCTGCGTGAGCTAGAGCCCACTCAAAATCAAATGAATGAGGACAGGTTTGCACTAAAAGAATGACAGTGGGAGAGAACTGAGCTTGCAGTTGCTTCTATTAACGTAAACCAATTATAAAGGAAGGGACTATCTGGCATCTAAGTAAATGTCAAAGTTTCCCTCAAAGTTATTTTCTGCTAAGGGCTGGATTGCAGGCCTTTTTAGCTTTGCAGAATGGCTCAGACTGACAAGCTAAGTAAGAACTTGAGATCATTTAACTGCTAGAAGACTTGAGAATACTTCGAAAACCTCAAAGATGACCATTATCTCTGTCCCCTGGATTCTGCTTGCAGATTAGAAGGAAGATCAGGAACTGTGTAGAATATCACATTTTTTAGGTGTTTATCCTTAGAAACAGTGTTCACTACAAACCACGTACTCCTGACACTTCAACTGGGAGCATTTAAAATATTCAGCAAACCAATCAATAGCTAATGGAGCCTGAATTACAAGTGGGCATTGCATATGCCAAGTTTACATCATTACTTCTACCAGTTGAAACACTTTAACTGCCATCACCCCATTATATCTTTGTGATAACAAGGTACAGCTTTTGAAAAGCAGTGGCAAAGTTCTCAGTAGACCAGTTCGACTGGTATTCAATTAACACCTTATTC
>JANRGW010040011.1:7500-24763 GCA_024733675.1 Psilopsiagon aymara
ATGCATACGTCTCCACAAAGAACTTTGAAACAATGACTTTCCTCCATAGGGAAATGCTCTGGTATATAATGCAGTATCATTACAATAAAAAAGGAACCATGAGGCACATCACTAAAAGAGAGAGCAAATCAAAACAAAACCGAGAAGAAAAGCAAGCAGCTTATTGTGTCTCTGCCAAGGGTGAAGTAAACAGTGCATCTGTTCCAAGATTCAGACATCTACGTCTGACCAGGACTCAAACTGTCCATTAGAAAACAGCATCAGGAAAGGTTAGTGACATTTTGAGTATCTAGTTCCTTTATGCTTTTCCCTTGCACACAGAAAAGCAGTTCTGAGTGCACATATTTATAATAAATCCAGTTGTTAAAGGAAAATCATTTTACAAATTCCCTTTTACATTAAAAAATACTCTTATCATAAACATGGAAATGCTGTGTACAGGCAGTCTGCCTGACTTATAGCAGCTCCATTCAGCCTCTGCAAGATAAGCAAGAGTAATGGTTTTTGGTAATCAGGCCACTGTATTAATATAACATGAACCATAACTGCTTTTGTACTACATCTCTGGTTAAGCTACAAAATCTCATTGGAATATTAAGGAGAAAAAGCTACATTCCACTTGCTGCTCTAAATTGCAAAATGCGCTTCAGAGCATTTCTATAGATGCCTCTTCTGAGCAGGCACTGCAAAAGCAAGTATTTGGTGCAGGTGATTAATGGGTGTATCTCTTAAATCTACCTCTGATCCTTAGAATCCAGGTTCAAGCTCAAATGTACCTTGCTGGGTCAGAGTTTTGGTTCCATAAAACTTAGCTGTGGGATTTCAAGTGTCAGTTATGCTGGCAGGGGTCAGTCTGCCTGGAAAAGTGGAAGTCAATTGCTCTGAGAGGAGAAAACTCCATTTCGATAACTTCCATCAGCCCTCTGCTTCTATAGCATTAATCTGAGGGGACTCATTTTGACTGATGCCAGTTGTGGGGAAACTAAATTACACCCATCTTCATCAAAGTTATCAATAAGGAACACATAAAAAAGAAACTAGTACTGATGCTGAGATTTGGGGAACTATTTTATAGCACATCCAAATAATGTGACTAAGAAACACAGCTTATGTTAAACATACTGCTATTTAAAACCACAAACCATACACACGTTATTACAACTAGATTTCACATGAGTACTGGGGAAGGGTAACCACAAAAACATGAACTTCCCACAGGAGCAGTGTCTCCGTAAAACAGTGCTTACAACCACCCTGCTGCCATTAAATAAATAATTATGTACGCACATACAAGAAGAGATACATAAAACAAAAAATCCTTTTCATTTAAAAAATGAAATTCCATGTGAAATATATTGTTTATTCTCGGAATCGCTTAGGACCCAATTCCACATCAATGGCTGGTGGAATACAAATCAAATAACGGAGCTGACTTCCTTGGTATTTTGCATTGACTTCTGGTGGCAAAACCAAAAGCCAAGGTCCACTCCTAACCACTGTAGATTATTAAGAAGTCCATGGCAATTTTAACAAGAATACGAGGGTTAAATTAATCACAGTGACCTGGCCAAATTCCAGGTCTGGTAATTACATCCTGCATGCCTAGAATTCCCCCTGCAGTTTCAACTGGAGAAGTGATTCTTCACTTTTGCTCCTAAAAAGCATTGTATATGGTGGTGCTGCTAATGTAACTTTTAGTCTCTAAAGTTCCATTTCAACTGTGGACAAATGAGCTGAAGAACTTTTGGATCTCCTTAGACTAAAGGTACCTTATAAACATAACTGTTCTAGCATTCTAATTCAGCCAACTATTTTTCTCCCCCCATAAAGTACATGTTTATTCTATCCCTCAAATTGAGTGGAACCATCTATTTACCTATCACTTCTCTAGCTGGGAAAACCCTGCCTTTGCCTTCCACATCCCTGATCTGGAAAATCAAGCATCCCACTCACCTGACATGGAGTCAGGTGAAGGAATGCAATAAGCATCCTCACAGGCTCTCCAGACAAATAGCAACAGAACTCACTCCAGGTCTCGGATATGGGGCTTTGGAAGTGCCCAGGCACTCCTTCAGCAACAAACAAAAGGACCAGGATTCTCTCCCTGCTCTCAGACCCCAGGCAAATGGCAGGCACAGCACCAGCACTAATCACTCTTCCCTTCCCACCAGTAGTTACATATAATAATTCAAAGTCCAACATGTATCTAACCAATTAACCAGAAAGATTTGGATGGAAACCAACTGTGAAAGTCACCATTCATTTTTGAAATAACTAAACTATTAGGCATTACGGCCTTCCATGTAGTCACTAGAAAAGGCTCTTACTTGCTTCTATGGAAGCAAACAGGATATTATGTATAAAGAAATGTATCGGTAGAAAGCCCAAAGATATACAGTGAGTAAGAGACCAATATGAGACTGCCATGTCCAAAAAGAAGGTGTCTGTTGAGGCAAATCAAATGCAGGGCACAGGGAGACACACAGACGCCAGGCAGCTCCAGGCAGGTAAGAGTAGGCATCTGTCAGTCTGCCACTGCAGCAGCCTCCTCTGAGCTGGCCCTGCTGGCTCCTCTCCAGGTAAGCTGCTTTCTGAGCCGAGGACAAATGTATATTGTACAGAAGGCTGGCTAGAGATTTTCAGGTTACTATTAAGGCATGTTTTGTAGGTGATAACGTCTCTAAGTGTAACAGGCAAAATATTACGAATTGATTTCGGCATGAGCTATTCAAGATAAGATGGAATAGGAACAGTGGCTGAAGCAGAAGTATTAAACGAGACACAGGGTCTGTTCCTTGCTTCTGACCTCTGTAGATAAGCAATAAAACTATACGTGGCTGCAACAGTATTCTGTGTCAAGAGTATTAAGTGGACAGCTTCTAATTACCTTTAGCTCATAAAGCTAAAGAGCTTGATCTATTGCTTAAAAGCTTTTTAGTTTAAATTATTTTAATCAACAAATCTATTTTTAGCAGTTGTTTCTAAGATGCTTTTCCAGTAAATGGGAGGGTGGAAAGGGGGGGTGAGGGTCTGGTTAGCTAGCTGGCTCACCTCCCAGGATGCACAACCTTCAAGTCCCCAGCTCGGGAGGAATCTGCTGATTTAAAACAAGATAAAGACACTGGAGGCTGGGAACCCAAGAGCAGCGCCCGTATTTTCTAGAAACCTTTCTTTCCTTCAATTGCAACAATGTCAAACAATATCTAATGCACTGTTATCAGTGTGGTGAGGCTGAGTGTGAGGAGGACATTAATGCTCCCTTGCTTTTCTAAGCTTGGTTGCAATCCCTGGCAACGTTTTGCTTTTCTGTGTGCCTGCTCATGGTGTAGGGAGCTAAGATAGGGAAGCCCTTGACAGGATAGCTAGTGGGCATGAAGAATCCAAGAACCACGGACAGGGGACAAAGGGCAGATGATGCTGGCAGTAAAAACATACTGATCAGCTGCACTGTCTCCCAGACCAAGGAAACAGCTCTGGAAAAGGGCAGTTTTGATACATACCATGCATCAGACTCTGGGAAAAGCAATGGTGAGAGGGAAGTGAAAAGCCATACAACAACTTCTGAAACTCTGCTACAGGACACCGGGAGTACAAGTCATCCAAACAGATCCCAGACCCTTTTTACTAATAAAACTTTTATTAAAGGCTGCAATTTTATTCTTGGGATCAAATTTAATAATCCAACAGTCTTGAACCTCCTCATACTTTTGGGGTAATGATTAATCCCTCAATGCTCATTTGGCTAATATACATGTGGGTTGTTCATGTACTAATCTTCATGATATCTGTTCCAGAACTGTAGCAAGCTATTCTTTCACTATAGCACAAGCAATCTAATGAAAATATCCCCATATGTCATAAGTCAGATATTAAAAAGAGGAAAAGAACAACAAAATCATGGACCCCATGACTCTCCTGAGACTCCAAGAAAGATTCATCCTTAGCTAGAACAGCAGAAATGACCTTGGCACAGGGCATTTCCTGAAAAAGGAAGGACTGGCTGGGGTTAATGGCCTACAGCTTTGCCTGAGGCCATCAGGTCTCCCAGGCAGTCATTAATCCCCCGGAAGTACCGTGGTGCCTTGATCCCCAGGATGCCTCCACTGCACCAGGAGACTCTTTCTAGTTACTTCAAGGAATGTGACTCTCAGCTCCTCTGTTCCTCTCTCAAGATATTTGATATGACATGTTCCAATTTCCTTTCTAATGGCCAGTGTTTAATATGGCTCACAAATAATTATTTTTTCTTTTATCTCTGACATGAACCTTTAGTCCAAAATTGAAAAATTCATTCTTTTTCTTTTTTTTCCAAGGGAAAAATACATCTGTGCTTCTCACAGGAAGGACCTTGAGCCCAGAGTAAATAGCTACCAAGGTTTATAGAGCTTTCACCTTTAAAACAAACAAACCCAAAAGCAATACATCTCAATGAGGAGAAGGAACAAAATTATACTGTGGAGATGAGCAGAAGTCACACAGGATGATTTAATGATAATCTTCGCTTGTTGCCTTTTTCCCCCACTTTGAGTCTCTAAGCCTGGAAAAGCTTATCAGAGACTTAATTCAATGATTATCAGCACCCCCCAGACTTCAGTGGACCTAAACGTAGACACAGAGGTAGGCACTTGTGTTTCCAGGACCAAAGCCCGCATTTACACAAAATAAGACAAACCAGAAGGGCCACCAGCATAGCTCTCTTTGGAGAAGTATCTGCATTCCTCCTACACCCTGTGAACAGCCCGTTTCAGGCTACAAAATAGAGATCTAGATTTTTAACATTTGAAATATCAAATGGTGATCTGAAAGAGGCTGCATATCAAAATATGCCTTCTTACATACACACGAGAATTAAGGTACAGAGTTAGGTCTGCATCATACACAGGAGATGCATGCATTCACTATCTCAAAGGTAACAAAGTCCTGATCTCTCAAGTCTTTGGTACCTCATCTTCAATTGATGAAGATGAGGTACCAGAGCATCTTCAATTTACTATCCACACTTGAACCTGTATTTACTGCTCATGGTCAATGCATCAGATCATTTGGAATAATTAAAACCCTACCTTGAACTCAGCTACTTTGAACTGTAAGAGACTGCACCAACACCATAGATAACACTATCCCCTGCCCGCCTAAGTTTAAACTTCGTAAAGAAAGCCAACAACTACTCAAGAGAATAGCAAAGGAGGCATTACAGTAGCCTTTCAAAACTCTACAGTGCAATAGGGCATGGTGAGCAGCTTCTCTGGCAAAATAGCAAGTATTACAAGTACGTGCGTGTGTGTATAGCCTACCACATACAATAAATATCTCTATATATGCACACATGCTATACACTTGGGTGTACGTACACAAAGGGAGACAAACAGACAAAACACATGTAATTTCCTAATTTTTCAATACGACCACAGAATGAGAATGTAACTGGACTGATTCATTACCCCAGCAATTCTGATAAACTTAACAAGCTTGTTGATCCCTACACAGTCAGCATATTCCACAAAAGTAAGAAATAACATTGTGATATGATAGTCATATGTATTGAGTCAGTATTACTAACACTTTACCTCATGTAAGTCAGATACAATGACTTACCAAGTTAGACTGTAAATCCAAATGCATCTCTACATTGCATCATACCAGGCTCTACTGCACAGTCAGTGCCAGCTTAACTGAAATCTGACTGCTCTCAGCCCCATCACAAATGTCAACTGTTCTCTCCTGATTACAACAGCAGTGACTCATGGTGTTTTTAGGATACTTTTGTAATTATTTGACACTGTGTTCAAGACATTGATGGCTGCTGTAAGAACAATTATTATTAATTATTCCTACGGAAACTGGCCTGTAGGAGTCTGGAAAGAATTGGGTGGTAGGATTTCCCAGTCAACACCTAAGAAAGCTCACATGTGCATGGAATTTGCCAGTTACTTCATTATCAGTACCTCTGTGACTCTTCAGCAGCATCACAGAAGTTATAGTTATTGTAGGTCCTTTAAAAATTCCCCTTTCAGGATATAAATAAATCTTGACAAAGTTTGTCCAATCTTTTTATTACTTCAAGTTTGGTATCACTAATACAAGAAGTATCGCCCTCTCCAAGAAAGGAGAACTGTGCTGTAATGAAGATGTCCAGATGTTGACAAACATTAAAGGAAGAGAAAAAGTTTCAACAGCTACAGATCTGAATCTAAACTTTCTTTTTCAGATATGAACTTTTTCATCTGCCATTCTGATTTACAAACAAGCAAAATGAAATTATGCTGAACAAACCACATCAGTGCTGAACATATCAGGATGGCTGAAGCCTCCCAGTTCGCACCAGTCAAAAGAAGTACATCCCCACACAACGTGGAATAATAACCCCAACACGGTTTCCATCCCTGAATAAGTGCATCCTGTTTATGCCTTCTAACTGTTTGTATTTCATTAGCTGCTCACCTTTTAATGACGATGCTTCTCTTACAGTGGAATGACCTAGGGAATAATGATACCAGGTTTAATTTAAATCCTTTCTGATACCTCCTATGACCATAGTATTGCTTAAACGTTACTATTTGTTGAACTACATTCACATCAAGCATCTGCTAAAGGACCACAAGGAGATTCACAACTACACAGTGAAACATAATCTAAAAGGAAATATAAGCCGAAACCTTGGTGACTCATAGAAGAAACAGCATAAAGATGTCTTGCTTAATGGAAAAGGATGCAATGGGAAATGCAGACACTTCAAAAGGTTGAGATGCAGGAACTCAGTTGTGACCACAGAGAAGAGACATTCTGTACACTAAATTACATTACTGGCATTAACTTGAGAGAAAAATGGACCCATGCATTAAAAAGAGACAAGGGAAAAGAACGTAGTTTCACCAATCATTTTACTTATCAAAGAGTTCATTTTCTGAGTGCTCAAACTTTGAGCCTCTTGGTGAGGACAAACTCTTAACCCTGTTTAATGATGCTCTGAAAGAATTCCTTTTCTTGAACTACAGCTAAAAGACTTGTAAAAATGTTATTTCAACACCGAAGCAGTTTAAGTGGTCGACTGAATCCACAATGTACAGGAAGTACAACTTAAGCTTGGCAGAAGAGAGCCAAATAAACAGTGATGATAAGCAACATATCTAACAATGTAGTCTCAGTGTCTTGTCATTAACACAATTATGCCAGGACAATCAGCACAGTACCTTGAATTTAAAATAAGATTCCAAATACATGGGTTTTAGAGTTGGAGGGAAGAGGACAGAGAGAATAACTCAATTTAAAGCCATAGTTATTCATGGCCTTTTAGGGAAAAAAGGTTATCCATTTGTAATACGCTTCGTGCTGGAGTAATGCTAAAGTGATTCTTATGAGTTCAATACCATCTGTAATAGCCCTCTGGCTCTACAAAACAAAGGGACTCAAGAGAAAGCATTCCTTTCACAAATGAGAAACTGATTTGCTACCTTAAGTGATAATTAATGCCATTCAGTTTGGTTTCAAGAGGGGATGAATAGGACAAAATGAGAATGCGTGTTCTTGGAATGTTTTCCTCTCAAAAAGGTTCTTTGCTACGTGCTGGGAGGACTGACAAACTTTCACCACCATCAGCGGCAAGTGATGGTATTGGCCAGAAGTAGCTAGCCCACAGCAAAAGAATATGAAATGAACCACCTTCACGGTTTAGTAACAAAGGCACATAGGACAGAGGCACATCTGCTATACCAAGGCAGAAGCATCATCCCTATGCTGCTGTAAGTCCACAATAGCAAGCATTTATTAGAGTGTTCTTCAGGTAAAATTCACCTGCATGAGGACTTCCCCAGGAGATCTGCCTGCGTCAAGATACCAGTTTATTGTTTAGATGGATAGTTAAAATAATGCTGAGGCCCTGGCCTAAGCCTCCACATGCTGGGATGTTCTGAAGGAAAGCTGCCTAAAGTCCTTAGGTTGTGCCTTATGATTGCAGCTGTCCTGGGAAATCACTGTTGGATTCTGGATTCTGGAGCAGCATCCAGGACAACATCCAACAAGCCAAATCCTCACAGCAGATAAATTAGGTAAGAGCCTTGCTTCTGTTAATAAATCCAATCTGCCATGCAACAACATGCTAATAATATTCTCTCGCTTCTTCCCTTCGAGATGCTCTATAAGGGCTTTTGAACTAACCACAGTATGCTGAGCACGAGGCTAACACCCCACATGGTTCTGCCCCTCTGGCCACTCTGACCAAAGCTCTGTAAGCTCCTCTGACCCACTCCTGGCTTTGCTCATAGCTCTTCATGTAATTCTTTTGATCCTCACTCAGCTCTCCTGATACCCTGACTTCTGCTGCATGCAGCTCTAATACTTGCTCTTCCTCATTTGGCTCCCATTCCTCCTCTGCCTCTCTTTTGCTTTTTCCACATACCTAGGATCCAGCTCTCCTGGTTTCCTGTTCCTCTTACCTTGCATCAGCTAGTACCAAATTGGCCTGATCCTGTCTGATCACACATTTTTCTCTAAACTCCTATTCAGCTCAAATCCTCTCTTTTCCTCCTCCCTGGCATTTTGATCCTTTCTACCTCCATTTGTCTTGCTTTGATCCACTTTCAGCTTCCCTAGAGCCTCTACAATCCCCTCTGAGCCTTCTTTTGCTACCCTGATCCCTCCTCTGCTCTCCCTGTGTGGCTCCAATTACCCTTCAACATCTCTTTCTCCCTCAAAATCCTCTGAATCTCAGCTCTATAACATGTAGTATATTCAATATGTTCTGTGAAATCAGTGGGAATTTACCAGCAGAGAAACAGCCTGCCACTACTGCCATAGAACATGACTGTGAAAAAGAGAGAATTATTTACTACTCATTCTCAACACTGTTTATTCCAACTGAAATACCCTACCTATTTTCACTGCACTTTGCCTGCCTTGTTAAGATACAGTCTTCTCATTCTAGTTTTAAATAGACACTTTGGAAACCTTTGACCCTGTAAATCTCTTTTTGCACAGAAAGCATGTTATTCTCATCATCCTTCAACCCCTTTGAACATCTAGGTACACAGCACTAGCAACAGATGTGCACAATGTGGGCTGGAGCAAGTGCAATCAGCTACTCTGCCTGAAGAGCCACCGATGCAGTGGCATCACAACACTGTGACCTGCTTCTGCAGTCTCCTGTTCAGGTGGCACCTAATCAGTGGGGGATTCAATGACCAGAAGAGCGATTCCTGCATTTGTAACTGGCTCCCCACTGAACACAACCATGCTCTTGCACGCCCTGTGCATGCATTCAACAAGCCAGGAACTCTCACCATGTCAGTTCTCACACCAAGGGTATGCTAACAGAGGTCTCTAGCTAAGTGCTCAATACACAGGTATTTCACATCAACAAAGGGTTAGCTTCCAAACAGCTGATGGTTCAATTACTTGTTGAGTTAACATTTCTCTCCAAGACTATACTGCATCAGCAAAAACACAGTAAGGAACATTAATTAGCAAATGTGCCAGTTTTGTGACTATTAAGTACATCGTTAGACTCAGTTTTGGGAAACGCATTTGTGAGCACTTTTACCCAGAGGAAGACAGCACATTTGGCATCATTTAACCCTTCAACATGATCCAAAGGAAGTTCAGTTTTTTGTTGAGGGTTAACGTGCACAATTTTAACTGGAGTTTCAGCTGTTCTTGAAGAACAGGCATACTAAAGACATTATAAAATGGCATTCTTTTCTTTGGTTTGAATACAATTTGTCCTTACAGCTGCTACATGATTTTCATTCATACCTCCAGCATTAAAAGGTGCTTAAAAATAAAAACACTGTCTACATATTTCGTATAAACATAGATTCATAAAGAGCCATTGCTGACAACACCACAATTCTTTCCTTCTGTTTATATTAGCTCTTACAGAGTCGGATTGTTCAACTACAATATATTTCCTTTAGTCTGTCAGAAAGAAAACCTCATACTTCAACAAAGAGAAGGGGAGAAAAAAAGAGAGAGAAAAATAAATTAAAACCATATTTAAAATGTATCATCTAGCCTAACCTTTACTCCATTAGGGAAAATAGGCCTGCAAAAAAGATTAAATACAAATTTGCTTTGCTTTTAAAGCTACTTAAGAAGCACCTATCCTATCTGTCCATATAAATTCCAACGGAAAACACGATGACATGCAATTACTAATCTCAATGTACACAGCTATGCCTCGGGGACTTAGTGGTTCATATTTTACTGTTCTGTAATCAAATACAGAACTAATGAGTAAAAATATGCTTCCCCCAATAAATTCCCAGCACCTGGACAAGTGTCTGACAGGGAAATGGAGGATGCTCACACAAAATTCATTCTGCAGAGCTATTAAAGTGTTATACTTGCCAACAAGTGTTCATTAAACAAGAATGAAGGATCTTTACGCCAGTTTCCTACCAAAGGCTTTTTAATATTTTAATGGAGAGTAAAGACTATTTATCTGAACTCTGATCAGTTAATGTTCAAATCTGTTATGAAAAAACAAGGAGTCCTTTATAATACCTTTCATAAAAATCCACTTTGCAATGCTTCAAATAAAGACTAAGAACTGTAAAAGATTATGTTGCATATAAACAAAATCAGTATCGTTTTGAAAGCATATGGTTATCCGTGGAGCTTCTTAGCACATTAGAATCATGTTGTATTTTTATTTAGAGCGGTTAGCAACATCCATGATACAAATGGAAAACAGGATTGGAGACGACGTCAGTTGTTCAAGAGTATCTTCAGACTGCAGGGAGGAAAAAGCAGATGTAATGGGACAGATGAAATAAGTAGGAGGCTAATAGATTGTGCAGAGCTAGGCCATAGACCTGTTGGGGAAACAAAAGCATGCCAAGAAACACACAAGAAAAACTGGCTAAGGCTGTGTTTAGCAAAAGGAACTGAAGTTCGCATTCAAAACAAAACCATATTTAATAGAAGCTACAGAAACAGATCAAAAGTGTCCCTTAGAAATAAAACTACAGATTAATTCGAGACTTCATCACTTTCTTTTGCAAGAAGACTAGTGGTTTTGGCTTAGCCCTTCAGAGTAACAAGAGCCACTCTGATGCCTTTCCCACATTTGAGAGAGAATAGAAAAGCATTGCTTTCTCAAGGGCAGATGAAACGGAGGCCAGTTCTTTCACAAATCCAGTCAGACGGGAAATAGGAAGCTCATAGTTATTGGCCCTTTCCTTCCAGAGTCACCCCAAATTCCTGGCTCTCGTGGCAGTGTACTAACCACCCAGCTATGCAAGGGTATTCTGGACACGCTGTGCTCTAGGTCTCCTATCAAAGAAGGATCACCATGAAAGAAGGTTGTAGAAGGAGACACAAAAAAAGCACATGGAATCATAACCTGATGCTTTGGCCATTAATTTCTGCTCCCTACTCCCAGCGTGTTGATGCAATTTTATATAGTGATCCTGCCTAAAAGCAGAAGTAGCACAAGGAACAGAATGCGACTCTGCTCCCAGGACCTGGCCCCTACACATTCCCCTTGAGCTGGCAGCTTCTGAACCCATATGGACATCTATGCTCCAAAATTTGATTTACAGTGATTTTTTTGGAATCTCCTGGAGTTCAGTGGCATTTAACAGCAAGTGCTTTGAATTGCTCTCATATTTCTGCAGCATTTTGAGGGAGACCTCTCCTTTTTGTCCTTAATCCCCATCTCCTCCCCTCTCACACTAAGCCTGATCCAACTTCTCCTGAAATGGATAGAAAGAACAACATAAGATCCAACAGAGCATGGATTTGCTTGCCTCATAAGCTTCCAATCGTCCTTTACAATCCAGATTTCAATGTAGTACCACATACGTGACTATTACATATTTGATACAGAAGATAACTGCTCTTGTCATGTTAAAAGGAAGTAGTATGTAGCAACTACAGGGGCAGGATATTTTAGAAGCAGTGAAGGCAGCAATGTGTAAGTACACATTTAAGCAGCAAAATCCAACAATTATGTGGCAAGTACTTGATTGCGTGCACAGGCTGCAGTTATACAGGCACAAGAGCATATTTGTAAAGGATAATAATTATTTTATTGTTTTAATTTAAGCCTTTTATGAATGTTCCTCAGTTCTTTTCAGGGGAAACAGTTCTTAGACTAAGCAGGTTGATGGCAGAGTCTACCAGCAGTGACACATTTATCCATAAAGTACTGCATTGTGGAAAGAAGCATTTTTTAAGGGACAACAAAGTCAGGGTCTAATAGGGTGCGAAGTTGCCAGGGAAGGATGTGTGGGGTTGGGAGTTTAGTCTAATGCTTATTAATTAAAGCAGAATTGGCAGCTACAGAGCTACTTCAGAGGAGCGAAGTAGCTCTGCCAATAGAACACATTAACTGGCACGCAAACAAGAAGTAGTACATGCTATCTTCTTATGCACAAGGTGCTTCCCCATCAATGCAACGTGGTGTTATGCAGAAGTCTGATATTTCCAACATCAAAACCACTCAACACATTCAGTGCTATCTCACAAAGCTCAGCCTTACTCTTGACCACGTATCAAGACAAAATTCCCAACATACTGCTGGAAGACAAGAGAATATTTACATCAGCATGCAGTGCTGCTCCTGACTGAACTTCCCATTGATTGGACTACAAGAAGGACAAGGACCCCCAGATCAAACAGGTACTACACTGCTCATGAACTGCTGCCCTGAACAGCAGATTTGGTCGATACTTATACTTACCCACATCAAAATAAGATCAAAAAAATATCTAAAATGCTTCTTCCCCATTACGTTTTCTAGTTCAAATGCTGGTAAAAATGTGTTTTTTTATGGAAAAGACCAATTAACAATAACAACAATTATAAGCAAATTCTCAACCCAATTACGTTATCACCTACTGTGAACACTACATTTATGAAGAGGTGCTTAGGTATATTCCCACATCAGCCTTGTGAAGCTGATGGAACACTGTAATGGCTCCATCAATGACCAGAGGTCACAGGAATGCCCTAGTGCATATGCCAACAGTTTTGGATTAAGGCTTTGTAAACCTTACGTTATTGCATGAATCAACTCCAATTAGAAACTTCTAATTAAACTACCTTGGTAAAGGTGGTACATGCACAGCTATGGCACTTCAGAAGTAATACATTATGATGAACAAATAATGTGTGAGGGAAACTCTTTGTCATATTAAAGTTACATTTAAGCAGGTAAAACAGCCCAATAAATTCTCTGCATGAACATAAACTACATTGGCATCAGCTATTCCTCAGCTGCATTTCTACCAGGCAGAACTCACAGCTCCATTTTGTTGCTGAATTCTCATTATTTCAGTAATGAGACTCAACACCTTAACTCTTGCTGGTTTGAGCAGCTGATGAAGTGAGAGTACATAATAGCTACCAAAAAGCTTAAGAAAGCCAGTGAGACAGAGCTGAGATCCAATGCTTGAGTGGCACTGTTAGGCATGAGTGACATATTTCCAATATTTGATTTATGGAGACTTTAATCAGTATGTGCAATATCTCTTTCCCTAAAGCAAATCTATTGTGTAATCTTTCCTATGTGACTCTATGTGTTCTTGATAAGTTATAACACCAACCCCTGCCTTTTGTCATTTTCTCCAGTGAAACTGTTTCCTTATATCGTATATGTTTTATTATGCACAAAATAAGGACATTCTGGTGCTAATTATACTCCCTTCACATATTTCATAACTTAATTGTAAAAAGGAATGCTTTCTACTGGTCAGATATTAGCTTGGAAGCTCTACAAAATACTTGTCACATCCATTCCTTGGCACCTCTCTGTCCCTCAGTGAGGCAGGAATAACTTCCTCCTTTTACAAATGCCCAACTCAGCTATACCAACTGGTGACCACACATAAGACACAGAGAAATTTATTCATAGTAGTGCAGGTGTCCTGCCTGCACAGTCGTTCCCGTAAACTTCAAACTATATGGCAAGGGAGGACTGAAGGGGCAGATTAGTTTTATTGACATCTGGGTCAATATTTTGCTCTGAGTCACAACAGTTACACACAGTCTAATTTTAAATCCACCAACCAACATTTCTGTAAAGGAAGGCCAATGTTTACGATCTACCACCAGGCTGCTTTACATATGAAATGTCAGCATGTTTGATGACCCAGGACAGCCAGTATATAAACACCAGATGACAACTTCTGCCAGGCACAAGTGATAAATGCATAATAAAGTTACAAAGCAAAAACTATCATCAATTGCCATCTCGATAATCAGAGGGAAAGAAGATCATACCCTGTTCTTTACACACGACTCCGCCAAGTAAAAGCGAGCAGGAATGCTTTTCCTCCCTGATTTCCAGTAAGCCCAACAGCCTTCATACTGAAACCTGCAACAAAGATGAGGCTTGTCCATGTGCATTACAATGTCTTACCTTATAAGGGAGCTTTTGACAGCCTTAGATTAAACTCGTGGAAGCTAATGAAGATTCCTCCTCAATACACATTTCTTTTTTCCAGTTTGGACTTGAAGTGACAACTTTACAGAAATACCCTGCGGGTTTTATTTAAATAGCATCCTATAAAACAATGCCCTCTTGTCAGTCAACACTAATTCAGCAGAAGTCAAGCTATAAATCTGTCCAAAGGCCAGCAAAGTGCTTAACTTGGCACATCCCTAATAAAATTAGGAATGTGAGTTTATTACATGAACCTTAAGTAGGTTTGGCCGAGATATTAAGATTCTTGCTTATGGCAACCATGGCTAATGTGGATTGGTATTTTCATTATAACGCACCCCACAGCATTTCTCAGTAATGTCTCAGGTTTCCAAATTGGACAATAATTTTCTACACTATCTGACACATCACTAGGTGCTACAGATGAAACTCTGTCACTAAAGCTGTGCACACTTTAACTGTACTTACAGGTAGTAAAGGTTTTTCAATAATGCTAATTCTACTGAATAAATGAGGACAAATTAATTAATACTTCTAGTAATGTAACCTGATCTCACTTTGTTCAAGTAAAGAAGCACTTACAAGCTTTTAACCCAAGCTCAGATGCATTGTTTCAGCTCAAGGCAATTGAGAAGTGATTTATACCTTAATAAGCTGAAATGCATGTGAAGAAAAACAGTGAGCATGTAGGTTATGCAGCCTAGGTTTTAGTTGGTTTTAGCCAAACAAGCTCCTCAATGATACTGATGCAGACTGATGCCTCTTCAGAAAGGTATTCTATAAAGCAGCTTCATGTTGTAACTCCCTTCTGACCATCTTCCACACCACTTCGATGTTACAGAAACATCTTTTATTCAAGGGAAGAAATATACTCCAAGGTCCAGGAAGGGAGATCCCATCAATCATGTTCTCACCTGGTTAAAGCACATGTGATCACTGGCTTCTGCAGAAGCAGAGGCTTTTGGTTAGTAGTACCTGGCACAACGTGGCACGAAGCCGCACATCGCATTACAGCTACTACACACAGAAAAGATGCTGCTTGAGATGCTGCAATATCAAACACATGAATGTGCAGTCACTGAAGTTCGCTTCATGAAAAATACAATATACTCTGGGAAGGAGGTATGATTGATGTCCCTCGAGCAGACTGTTTATCAGACAAACACACTTTGCAAACTTTGACATAAATTGTTAGTTTTCCTATCGTACTGACAATATGAGAACAGTACCTTTGTAGAAACTTCCTGAAAACTCTTTAATGACCTCTAAACAGTGTTATCTTATCATCATCTGACTTTCCGCAGCAATAAATCATTTACAAATAGGTTAAAAGAAAAATTGATATCCAAAATATGGATTTATTTTCTATAGCTACAGACTTCAAGATGTGGCGAGCCTTCTCAAGAATAGTTACGATGCTGATAAAGCACTCAAATCTCTCACTACTTGCAGGCATTTCTGCAAGAAAAGAAAGAATAACTCTCACCAAAGAGCCTTAGAGTCCTTGTATGTAAGGGTAAGATAACACTGCCCACTTTGAAAGGCAATTGCAAGTATAAATCCCTACTCACTGTAAGTAACACAGTTCTGTAACTTCTGTGCCTGCATTTGCAACTGCTATTGTAGTTGCCCACCGAATCTATACAAGGGATGCATTCAGTGACAAATGTCCCCCAAATTAGTAATTAACAAAAAGAGGTGGAAGGGATGGTTTCCAGCCAAGATAAAAGGGTCACTCTGAGAATCAAGCTTGCATAGGCAGGAACTGGAAGAACACCACATGATCCAAGTGACTAACAAAACACATAAATGCTTCTCAGACCAAGAATATTTTCAGAGGACCTGACTAAACCCAGGAATATTATCTTGGAATCACTCTCAGTGCAATTTCCAAGCAGTAAGTATTTTTGCAGGTGTTGCAAAGCAGTTGGACAATGTGAGAAGATATGAAATACTTTAGTTATTTGTGTGAATAATTTACAGCCTTGTGCATCATCACAAAAAGGCTATGTCTACTTGCTTATTAGCAGGGGAACACACAGTGCCTGTAAGCCAACACAGCTCCACAATTTCCTCCTTTGTTCTGCTGCCTGGGGAGAGTTTGTTGGTAACACTGTAGTCCCAGGATGGCAGCCTTCACCTCAATGCAAACACACTGAATGCACCAGAGTGGTTCTGAACATGAGCAGGCACCCTGGCACCTTTTGGTTTTTCCTGCACGGCAAAGGCACACTCAGATGAAAGCTGGTGTGTTCTGACCTCCCTGGAATGATCCCAACAAGAACCCATGTCTGGACAACTCAACAGTGCCCAGAGTAGACCTCAGTTCAGACCAGAGCTCCACAAATTAAGCCACGATTCCCTTTCAGGGCTATAATTAAATCATCTCCCTTTTTCTGCGAGAGATTTTTATCCAGCATTGCAGCAGATACTAAAAACCTCTCTCAATCCTTCTGATCCCCCTCGATATCTCATTAAATTGACAGACCACAGCCTATTACCATACTTTTGCCAATTGCAGTGGTTGTGTGATCCAGAGAAGCACTCATCTGACATCAGCAGCTAAACTAATATTCCCTACTGACCTTTATCCAATTTACAAAACCCTCTCCCTCCAGAGAGGAAAGGTCAGAGCACCACTCCATGCTTCCCTCCACAGCCAGTATCTCACATGTAAAAACAAAGGAAGGTGAAAACCCACAAGAAGTCTCTCTTTAGAGCTGGATAACTCTCTCATTGAACAATGTAGATTATGATTTCATAATGTAACATGAATAATCATATATCTGAAGGGGGCCTATAAGGATGCTGGGGAGGGACTCTTCATTAGGGACTGTAGTGACAGGACAAGGGGTAACGGGTTCAGACTTAAACAGGGGA
>JANRGW010040013.1:0-13506 GCA_024733675.1 Psilopsiagon aymara
CAGGCAGGGGAGCAGAGGGGTCTGACGGGGGGGGGGTCTGACAGTGATGCCTCATTGCAGTGTACAACAACACGTGTGATGAGCGGGAGTTCATGTGTGGAAATCGGCAGTGCATTCCCAAGCACTTCGTCTGCGACCACGACGATGACTGCGGGGATGGCTCGGATGAGTCCCCGGAGTGTGGTGGGTGCCCATGGGACGGGGGGAACAGCGAGGGCCGTATCTCGTGTTGTAGCACTGGGTCTCCTGAGATAAGGCAGACGTTGTTTGCTGTGAGGGTGATGAGGCACTGGCACAGGTTGCCTAAAGAAGTGGTGAGTGCTCCATCCCTGGCTGTGTTGAAGGCCGGGTTGGACAGGGGCTTGGATGCATGCTCAGTGTGAGGTGTTAGAACTGAATGATCATAAGGGCCTTTCCAACCCAAACCATTCTATGGGACCCCAGAAAAGTCTTCATTGTCCTGAAAGGGTTTGGTGTGAGAGTGGGGTGAGGAGAAGGGTTGGATACTCCCCTCATTGCCTGAGCTGCTGCTCTCCCGCAGAGTACCCCACGTGTGGTCCCCATGAGTTCCGCTGTGCCAACGGCCGCTGCCTCAGCAACCGGCAGTGGGAATGCGACGGCGAGTTCGATTGCCACGACCACTCGGATGAGGCACCCAAGAACCCACGTTGCACCAATCCAGGTACCATCGGGGGCCATGGATGGGAGCGGGGCTGCCTGGTTCCCCCTCTGCTGACCGCTGCCATCTCCCTGCTGCAGAGAACAAGTGCAACGACTCCTTCTTCCTCTGCAAGAACGGGAAGTGCATCCCGGAGGCTCTGCTGTGTGACAGCAACAACGACTGCGCGGACGGCTCCGATGAGCTCAATTGCTTCATCAATGAGTGTCTTAACAAGAAGTTGAGCGGCTGTTCTCAGGAGTGCGAGGACCTCAAGATCGGGTACAAGGTAAAGGGCCCACAGGCCGGGAGCATCGGCCAAAGGGATGCTCTCCTGCTTCCTTCCTCCTCCACAGATGCTCCTAGCATCGTGTCCTGCAGCAGCTGGGCAGGGGATGCTCACATGAGCTTGTGTCTGGAAGCTGTCTGTGCCCAAGCCCGCTTGTCCTGTGGTGATGCCTGTCACGTCCCTGGATATGTCTAACAGCTCCGGGTTGCCTCCTGCAGTGCAGATGCCGTCCTGGGTTTCGGCTGAAGGACGACGGGAAGACGTGCATTGACATCGATGAGTGCTCCACCACCTACCCCTGCAGCCAGAAATGCATCAACACTCTGGGGAGCTACAAGTGCCTGTGCATAGAGGGCTACAAGCTCAAACCTGACCACCCTACCAGCTGTAAAGCTGTTACAGGTGAGAGTGGAGGAGGCAGGGATGCTCTTCTAGTGATGCTGCTGGTGCTGGAGTCGGTCAGAGTGCTCCACAAGACAAAGCTGCTGCCCCTGGGCTTATGGGCTTAAGCTGGGAAGCAGTGGGGCAGGGAGGGTGGTGGGACCCACATCCCTGACACATCTCCTGGCTTCTCTGTACAGATGAAGAGCCCTTCCTCATCTTTGCCAACCGGTACTACCTGAGGAAGCTCAACCTGGATGGCTCCAACTACACGCTGCTCAAACAGGTTCGGAAGGAGCTGGGGGTTGGAGAGGGGTCCTGTTGCTTGCAGATACTGCAGGAAAGGCTCTTCCAATGCTTCTCCTTTCCTCCCAGGGGCTGAACAATGCGGTGGCACTGGATTTCGACTACCGGGAGCAGATGATCTACTGGACTGATGTCACCACGCAGGGCAGCATGATCCGCCGCATGCACATCAACGGCAGCAACGTTCAGGTGGGGATTGAGGCACCCACAGCCTGAGCCATTGGTCTTTGCTGACCTCCTGCCCCAGGACACTGCCAATGACTGCATGGGGGCATCACCGAGCACAGGGCATCAGCCCAGGTTGCTACGGAATGTTCTGCCTCCCCATCCCAACCAGAGATGCGCTCCATCCTGCCCCAGAGCAGTGGGTGGGAAGAGACGAGTGAGATAAGGGAGCTGGCGAGGATCATTGGGGAGGACCAGGAAGTGGGATGCTGAGGGTTGGAACTGGATGACCTTAAGGTCCTTTCCAACCCAGGCTATTCTATGATTCCATGTTGTCATTCCCAAGGAACCAGGGTGGGATGTGCTTCTCCCTCTCCAGCCCCAACATCTCTGTTTCTCTCAACAGGTCCTTCACCGCACTGGCCTCAGCAACCCCGATGGGCTGGCTGTGGACTGGGTGGGAGGCAATCTGTACTGGTGCGACAAAGGTCGGGACACCATCGAAGTGTCGAAGCTCAACGGCGCCTATCGCACTGTACTGGTGAACTCGGGTCTGCGTGAGCCCCGAGCGCTGGTGGTGGATGTCCAGAATGGGTGAGAGCCTGGGGGACCTGCACCTTCTCCTCTATGCCCTTCTTCCATCTTGCCATAGTCGAGGAGGCTGAGAGATGGGATGAAGTCTTCCCTCCTCACCCCTGGGACTCTTGGTTGCTTCTCCCTACCCATCACCTTGGTTCAGCGACGTGATGGGCACTCACTGCTGTGGCTTGGGCTGGACTCAGCCTCCCTCTGCTTTTCTGTTCCATCCCCAGTTACCTGTACTGGACAGATTGGGGGGACCACTCCCTGATCGGGAAGATCGGTATGGATGGCACCAACCGCAGCGTCATCGTTGACACCAAGATAACTTGGCCCAATGGCCTCACCTTGGACTACATCAACAGCCGCATCTATTGGGCTGATGCACGGGAGGACTACATCGAGTTTGCCAGCCTGGATGGCTCCAACCGGCACACGGGTGAGAGCCCCGGGATCCCGGGGTGCCACCGGGACTGGATATGGTGCACACCACCAGCTCCTCTGAGCAGGGGAAGAGGTTTGTTCCTTGGAAGGGGTGGCGTGAGGCTGAGCCACCCATCCTCCTTGTTGCAGTGCTGAGCCAGGACATCCCACACATCTTTGCGCTCACCCTCTTTGAGGATTTCATTTACTGGACTGACTGGGAGACCAAGTCCATCAACAGGGCCCACAAGACCACAGGAGCCAACAAGACCCTGCTGATCAGCACCTTGCATCGCCCCATGGACATCCACATCTACCACCCCTACCGCCAACCTGACGGTGAGCTGAGATGTGCTGACACCAGGGTGGGAGAAGGGCCTCAAAGCTGAGGGTCCCCTGCCTTGGTCTGACTCATACTTGTGGCCCTGCTTTCTCCCCCAGTTCCCAACCATCCCTGCAAGACCAACAACGCTGGATGCAGCAACCTCTGCCTCCTCTCGCCGGGTGGGGGGCACAAATGTGCTTGTCCCACCAACTTCTATTTGGGCAGCGATGGCAAAACCTGTGTCTCCAACTGCACAGCCAGCCAGGTAACAGCTCTGCCTGCCCGGACATACCCTGTGCTCTTGTGCTGTGGTGTCAGCAGCTCCCAGCTCCTCTGCTTGCGCTGGTGCTGTGCATCTGGTGTCTCCAGGCGCAGGCAGTGCCTCCCTCCTGTGGCACTTGCCAGCACACACAGACTGCAGTCGTTTGGGGGTGCCCAGGGGAGCCAAACACCCTCTGGTTCTAGAGTGACCCCTCTGCCTGCCCCCCTCCAACCTTTGTGGGTCGAGGTTTTTCCTCCAGCTCAGGATGCAGCATCCTGGGGATGCCTGGGAAGTGGGATAAAGCCTTTGGGGTCCTCCCTCCCTATGCCCTCACAAGTGTGGGTCTCTCCCTCGCAGTTTGTCTGCAAGAATGACAAGTGCATCCCTTTCTGGTGGAAATGCGACACAGAGGACGACTGCGGGGACCGCTCGGATGAGCCAGAGGACTGCCGTGAGTGACCACAGTGTCCCAGCACCTGGACCATGCTCTTGCCAGCCCTACAGCATCGTGTGCTGTGCAGAGCTGCTTATCTGGCCTCAGGGCAGTGCTGGTCATCTGGGGGGTCATCCTGTTAAAGGGCCATAGGGAACAGGGGGATAACAACATCCAACTGCTGCTCTCAGAGCGGAGCTGCCCCTTCACTGCACCACAGTTGCGTGCTGAGGACCCCAGGGGGGAAAGTGGGAGGTTAAGGTTTACCAGAGCACACGTCTCACCTCATCTTACTCACCCCACAGCTGAGTTCAAATGCAGGCCAGGGCAGTTCCAGTGCTCCACTGGGATCTGCACCAACCCGGCCTTCATCTGTGATGGGGACAACGACTGCCAGGACAACTCGGATGAAGCCAACTGTGGTAGGTTCCCCATCTCCTCCTCAGTGTCCCAGGAGAGCAGAGGTGCAGTGGGTCAGGTCCTGAGCGTGCTGCCTCCCTTCCCAGATATCCACGTCTGTCTGCCCAGCCAGTTCAAGTGCACCAACACCAACCGCTGCATCCCCGGCATCTTCCGCTGCAACGGGCAGGACAACTGTGGTGATGGAGAGGATGAGAAGGATTGCCGTGAGTGTGGGGCTGGGAGCCATGGGGAGCGTGTACAGTCGGGGTGAGGAGCTCAGTGCTGCATCAGATGCATGTCTTTGGGTATTGGCTTCTGTGGGCAGGGGCTTTCTCCTTGCCTCTGCCCGCTGTGACCCTGCAGACACTTCTGTTTCCTAGTGGGAGTGAAATCCTTAAATCCCTGAGAGCGGCAGAGTCAATATTTGCAGTAGATTTGCACTGAGCCTATTGCACAGCTGAGGGATTAAACTGGAACAGGGGAAGTTCAGGTTAGATATAAGGAAGAAGTTCTTTACTGTGAGGCATAGGTTGCCCAGGGAAGTAGTGAATGCTCCATCCCAGTGTTCAAGGCCAGGTTGGAGGAGGCTTGGGTAACCTGGTGAGGCATCCCTGCCCATGGCAGGGCATTGGACCTGGATGAGCTTTAAGGTCTCTTCCAACCCAAACCATCCCATGACTCTGCTCTGCATCCCCGGCTCAGTGGGGTGGGTTTTGTGGGGCTGTGCCCCACTGCCTCTCCTGACTCTGCTTCTCCCCACTGCAGCGGAGGTGACTTGTGCTCCCAACCAGTTCCAGTGTGCCATCACCAAGCGCTGCATCCCCCGTGTCTGGGTGTGCGACCGGGACAACGACTGTGTCGATGGCTCAGATGAACCTGCCAACTGCAGTAAGAGGCCTGTGCGGGGATGGGGGGGTCCACACTGAAACCAGGAGCTGCCTTTGTGTGCTGCGGGTCCCTGCAGGCCCTGGAGGCAGTGGGTGATGGTGGTTGCAGTGATCTGTCCCTCTCTCTGACTTCTCCCTGCCTGAAACGGGAAGATCTTGCCCTCTGTGTTCCAAGCAGTGATGCTATAGTCGGCTCCAGGCTGCTGGCATGAGGTGTTCATCAGCCCTGCTCATGCTAACCCCACTTGTGTCATCTCGTTCCCCCCCCCCAGCACAAATGACGTGTGGTGTGGATGAGTTCCGCTGCAAGGACTCGGGCCGGTGCATCCCAGCGCGCTGGAAGTGCGATGGGGAGGACGACTGCGGGGATGGGTCCGATGAGCCCAAGGAGGAATGCGGTGAGCAGGGGCTGGGGAGATGAGCCCAGAGGGCACCGTGTGCCAGGGAGCCCTATGGCAGTGCTGATCCCATCCTGTCCCATCCCAGACGAACGTACCTGTGAGCCCTACCAGTTCCGCTGCAAGAACAACCGCTGCGTGCCGGGTCGCTGGCAGTGTGACTATGACAACGACTGCGGGGACAACTCGGACGAGGAGAGCTGCAGTATGTGCTGCATTGGAGCCTTTGCTATGCTGGGAGCTGGTGGAGAGTGATTCAGAACCCCCTCCCAGCCCCAATGCCTGCCAGTGCCCCCCAGCTCGAGAGGAGAGCATCAGTGGATGGGGTGCTTGGTGCCAGGGCTCTGCCTGCCCCAAATGAGACAGGTAGAAGGGAGGAGGTGACCCCAGCATCCACATGGGCCCTACCACATCGTGGAGGGCCCAAAGCAGAGCCAGACCCTCTCCCCACCATCAGCTCCCACCCGGGTCCTGCTGTCTCCCTGCAGCTCTCTAGGGTGCAGCTTTCAGTTTTCTGTTGATTTCACATCGTGGGTTTGAGTTTGTGCCATTTCACTTCATCTTATGTTTTTCTCCATTTTCACACTGTCGTTACGGGGCACTCAGAGGTAGGTTCCTGCCAAAATCTTTCTAATTCCATGTACAGTCCCTCTAAAACAAATGAAGACAATAAATTCTAGGTGAGGGCAGAGGGGTCGGGACCAGACAACCCAGCCGGACTTGTCGAGCATCAGCACCAGCATCTCCCTCCATTGGAGCCACAGTCGGGGAGGGTCCGACCCTGCTGCCCCCACTACCGGGGCCCATGCATGGCTCATACTTGGCTCCAGAATCCATCCCCTCCTTGGCCCTTCCTGCTCCGGCTGGACATTCCCTGCCTCCCTTTTCCCCTGTAATCCTGTTGGCTTCTGCTCTGTGGCCAGGGGGGCTGCGCGCCCCACATGTCCTACACCGGGGCAATAGGGAAGGGAAGGATCCCAGTGGGAGACTGCACTCCTCCAGGCAGGTTTGGCACTGATTGTGTTGCTGTGGGCCCTTTGGGCTGCGAGGGCTCTGTCCCTGTGCCATGCAAGGAGGGGACGATGTGCCAGCACTGCTAGACCTGGCCATGGGCAGCAGGGAGCTGTAGGGCTGGTGGAGAATGACTTGGGGGGGCACATGCAGCAGGGAGGCTGCCAGGAGCCGGTCTGTATGGCCATGGTACCCCCCAGCAACCCCATTTCCCCGCAGGGAACTGGGATGGGAAGGGGCTATGAGGTGGCATCAGCTATGCTCCTCTCTGACAATCCCCAAGCTCTGCTTGCACCCAGTGTGTGCCACTGGACCTGTGTCTGTGTCAGCCCGTGCCCCCCCCCGGCTGTTGGTGTTTGCAGCCTGCCTGCAGCTCACCCTGAGGGTGTTCTCTGCCCCCAGCACCTCGGCCCTGCTCTGAGAGCGAGTTCTCCTGTGCCAACGGCCGCTGCATCGCCGGCAGATGGAAGTGTGATGGGGACCACGACTGTGCGGATGGCTCCGATGAGGTACCTTCACCCTGTGTGCCACTGGGGACCCGTCCTTTGCCACCAAGCAGGGGCTGAGAGCCGGCTCCTGGGTGCAGTTAAGGGATGGGGCAGTGCCCCATGCGGGGCTGTCCTTGCTGACTGCTCTCCTTTGCCTTTCCCATGCAGAAAGACTGCACCCCACGCTGTGAGTTCGACCAGTTCCAGTGCAAGAATGGGCACTGCATCCCCATGCGCTGGCGCTGCGATGCTGATGCAGACTGCATGGACGGCACTGACGAGGAGAACTGCGGCACTGGGGGTAAGGGCAACGCTGCGAGTGTCCCTTGGGTCTGGTTGTCCTTGTCCCCTCGTGTCTCCTGTGCCCCCAGTGTGGGTGGGAGCGCTCTGGGCATGCACAGGCACGTATCCAAGCCCTGGAAAGCCCCCCAGCTATGCTGTAAATTAGAGCTGTGCTGTGAATTGGAGTGTAAATTGCAGTGCCAGGCTGGTGTTTTGGTAGCCGGGCAGCAGCATCTCACTTCTCTCCTCCTGTCCCATGCTGTCGCAGTTCGCACGTGTCCCCTGGATGAGTTCCAGTGCAACAACACGCTGTGCAAGCCTCTGGCCTGGAAGTGCGATGGGGAAGATGACTGCGGGGATAACTCGGATGAAAACCCCGAGGAGTGCTGTGAGTGCTGCTGCATTGCCTCTCCCCATTCCCTGGCATGTGCTGCGGGGGCAGCAGTCTGAGGGGTGACAGTCCCAGAGCCATGGGTCCCTTTTGTGCCAAGGGGTGGCTCCAGTTGGAGGTGCTGGGGCTGGCTATGGGGAGCGGGGCTGGGCCAGGAACTGGGCCATTGTCTTTGCTTCAGTCTCTTTGCTTTAGTCTCCGGAGCCCGCTCGCCCTCGTGGGACAAAGCCTCCCCGGAGGCAGAGGCCGGGCAGCAGCTCGTGACAAGCGTGACAGCCCGGCTATGGCGTCTCCTTTCACCGTCACCGTTTGTTTCTGTTTGCTGGTGCAGTGAAATTCCAGTGTCCCCCCAACAGACCGTTCCGCTGCAAGAACGACCGGGTATGTCTGTGGATCGGTCGACAGTGCGACGGCATTGACAACTGTGGAGACAACACGGATGAGAAGGACTGCGGTGAGTGGGACTGCCTATGGGCACCATGGAATCATAGAATAGTTTGGGTTGGAAAGAACCTTAAGATCATCCGGTTCCAATCCCTCTGCCATGGGCAGGGACACCTCCCACTAAACCATGGCACCCACGGCTCTGTCCAACCCGGCCTTGGGCACCGCCAGGGATGGGGCATTCACAGCTTCCTTGGGCAACCCATTGCAGTGCCTCAGCACCCTCACAGTAAAGAATTCCTTCCTCATATCCAATCTAAAGTTCCCCTGTTTCAGTTTGAGCCCGTTACCCCTTGTTCTATCACTGCAGTCCCTAATGAAGAGTCTTTTCCAGCATCCTTACACCGCTCCATGCCCAGCATCATCCGGGTGGTGGGGTGCAGAGCCTGGTGTATAGCCCAGATGTTGGCATTTGCTTTGCCCACTCCTCATTCCCAAGAGTGGGTGGTGGTGTCCTTGTCCCTTTCTGCACCATTTGCACCCTGAGGCTCCGGCGGGAATGGGTGCCCATGGACATGGAGCATCACAGCCACAACCCCTGCTCCTGCAGAGTCACCCACAGCCAAACCCAAGAGTTGCAGCCAGGACAAGAACGAGTTCCTGTGCGAGAACAAGAAATGCATCAGTGCCAACCTCCGCTGCAACTTCTTTGATGACTGTGGCGATGGCTCCGATGAGGAGTCCTGCTCCCATGGTAGGTGGGCATTATGGGGGCAAAGGGGGGACACTGGGGGAGCTGTGAAGGTGCTGACATTGCATCCCCACTGCAGACCACAAGTCGTACGACTGCATGACCAACACCACCATGTGTGGGGATGAGGCCCAGTGCATCCAGTCGCAGTCCACCACGTACTGCACGTGCCGTAGAGGCTTCCAGAAGGTGCCAGACAAGAATTCCTGCCAAGGTACTTCCCGACACCGATGGATATGGTTTGGGGTCAAGGTTTATCGTTTATGTCCCTAAGATGGGGCATCAGAAATGGTATCTATGGGGCTTGGAGAGAGGTGGGGTCTCCAAGTGCTGGATCGCACAGACCAGCCCCTGAGGTGGGCACCCTCCTGTTCTCCCCCCAACTCCCATCTCCCATTATGCAGATGTCAATGAGTGTCTGCACTTTGGGACCTGCTCCCAGCTCTGCAACAACACCAAAGGCTCCCACGTCTGCAGCTGCGCCAAGAACTTCATGAAGACGGACAACATGTGCAAAGCAGAAGGTGAGGAGGCAACGGGGACCCCTCTTCCCTCCCTGCTTCTCCCCATGCACCTCTGCCCGCACCAACATCTCCTCCTCAGGCTCCGAGCACCAAATCCTCTACATCGCGGATGACAACAAGATCCGGAGCATGTACCCCTTCAACCCCAACTCTGCCTACGAGCCGGCCTTCCAGGGTGATGAGAACGTGCGCATCGATGCCATGGACATCTACGTCAAGGGCAACAAGATCTACTGGACCAACTGGCACACGGGCAGGATCTCGTACCGGGAGCTGCCCGCCTCTTCCACCGCATCCACCGCTTCCAACCGCAACCGGCGCCAGATCGATGGCGGTGTCACCCACCTCAATGTGAGCTCTGCCAGGGGGGCACGGCGGGAGGCACCGAGAGCGGGCTGCTGGCATCCTCTGCCCTCACCTCGTCTCCCCTTTGTGCCCTTTGCAGATCTCAGGGCTGAAGATGCCGCGGGGCATTGCCATTGACTGGGTCGCTGGGAACATCTACTGGACAGATTCGGGGCGGGATGTCATCGAGGTGGCGCAGATGAAAGGCGAGAACCGCAAGACGCTCATCTCGGGCATGATCGATGAGCCCCACGCCATCGTAGTTGACCCACTTAGGGGGTGAGAGACTCGAGCCCTTTCTCCTTTGCCTCTGCCCAGTCCTTGCTTTGGCTCCTCTTGCCAACAAGCCCATCCATGGTGAAGCTCCATGTGCCCAGTGTCAGCTCGAGCCAGCTGGCTCCTTGGGTCATGACGGTGATGCTGTGGGGAGAACACAGGAAGGTTTCCCTGCCCATTGGGCTGTGGAATGTCCTCCTGCTCTTCTGCTCCTTGCTCCTGCACTGGCAATGACCTGCCTGTGTCCTTTGTAGGACTATGTACTGGTCAGACTGGGGCAATCACCCCAAGATCGAGACAGCGGCTATGGACGGGACGCTGCGCGAGACCCTGGTGCAGGACAACATCCAGTGGCCAACAGGTGAACAAAGATGGGTGTTGAGGGGGGCACAAGCGGTGGTGACAACCTTGCAGGGAGGATGTACAACCCACCCATGGTGGGGAGGATTGACCATAATGCTCTGAGCCCCATGGTAGGGGCCATGACTTGGTCAGGAAGGGCTCAGGGGGTGGGCTGGAGACCTAAACCTCAGTGTGGGGGGGTGTGTCCCCTCAGGCCTGGCTGTGGACTACCACAATGAGCGGCTGTACTGGGCTGATGCCAAGCTCTCCGTCATCGGCAGCATCCGGCTCAACGGCACCGACCCCGTGGTGGCCATTGACAACAAGAAGGGTAAGTTGGAGGACGCCAGCATCATCCCAAATGGGATCCAGAATCCCTCATCAGCCGCAAGGCAGCAAGCAGCTGAGCGTGCCCCCTCTTTGCTTCCCCAGGGCTGAGCCATCCTTTCAGCATTGACATCTTTGAGGACTACATCTACGGAGTCACCTACATCAACAACCGCATCTTCAAGATCCACAAGTTTGGGCACAAGGCTGTCACCAACCTGACGTCTGGACTCAACCACGCAACCGATGTCGTGCTCTACCACCAGTATAAGCAACCAGAGGGTGTGTGCCAGGCCCGGGACCCCCACCCTGCTCCTGGGGTGGGAGGGAGATGCCATCAAGTGGGGATGATCTCTGATGTGGGGCATTGACGGAGCTTGGGGCAAGAGACTTGGCCACACAAGCAGGGGGCATCTGGATGGGCAGAGCAGGAGGGGTTAATGGGGAGGAGGGTGGATTGGAGTCGGGGGGGAGCTTCAATGGCAACCCCAGGGCATTGGACTTGCACTATGGGGCATGCCCTAAGGCTGTTGGGGAGAGCTGTGGGTCACCCCACATCGTCCCTTCCCTCTCGGCAGTGACCAACCCTTGTGACCCCAAGACGTGCGAGTGGCTTTGCCTGCTCAGCCCCAGCGGCCCCGTCTGTACCTGCCCCAATGGCAAGCGCTTGGACAACGGCACCTGCGTGGTCATCCCCTCGCCCACCGTCTCCCCTGTTGGTAGGTGATGAGCAAGGAGGAGGAAAGGGGGATACTCCCACCCAAGCATGGTCCCGCTCACCTCCATCCCTCCCTCCTAGTGCCCACCACCGATACCTGCGACCTGGTGTGCTTGAACGGTGGTAGCTGCTTCCTCAACGCCCGCAGGCAAGCCAAGTGCCGCTGCCAACCGCGTTACAACGGTGACAAGTGCCAGATTGACCAATGCTGGGACTATTGCCAGAACGGGGGCACGTGCGCCGCATCCCCATCGGGTGAGGACCGAGCCTGGGGGTCGGGGCTGCTGCTGGGTGCATAGGGAGCAATGCTGATGGCTTTTGGTTCATCAGGGATGCCGACCTGCCGCTGCCCCACCGGCTTCACGGGGCCCCGGTGCAACCAGCAAGTGTGCACCGACTACTGCCTGCACAACGGTAGCTGCACCGTGAACCAGGGCAACCAACCCAACTGCCGCTGCCTGCCCACCTTCATCGGGGACCGCTGCCAGTACCGTGAGTGCTGCCTGCCCAGGCGAGGGATGCGGTGCGCTGGTTCTGGGGGATGCTCCGGGGAGAGCTTGGGTTCCTCTAATGGGGGATCTCTCTGGTGAGCCGGGGGGGGGGTGTGATGGGACCGGGACCCCTATAGGGGCTGGCATGGGGCTGACCCCACATATCCCCTTGCAGGGCAATGCTTTGACTACTGCGAGAATGATGGGGTTTGCCAGATGACAGCCAGTGGTGCCAAGCAGTGCCGCTGCCCTCCGCAGTTCGAGGGCGCCCAGTGCCAGGACAACAAATGCTCTCGGTGCCAGGAGGGCAAGTGCAGCATCAATAAGCAGAGTGGAGAAGTCTCCTGCATGTAGGTGCCGGGGGTGTTGGATTCGAGGGAGGAAGAGGGGATGGTGGGTGCAAGAGTAACTGTGTCCCTGTGGGTGAATCGGGCAGAGCTGAGATGCTGGCTCAGTAATTCAATGCGGGAGACATAGGAGCTGTGGGCATCTCACTCATTAAGTCCATCCTGATGTGCTGGGGGGGGGCACAGGGCAGGGTACCGTGTGCCTGACCCTGTCTGCCCCACAGCTGCCCAGATGGGAAGATAGCCCCGAGCTGCCTGACCTGCGACAGCTACTGCCTGCACGGCGGAACCTGCTCCATCAGCGACAAGACACAGCTGCCCGAGTGCCTGTAAGCATCATTGCAGGGGCTGGGGGGCTGGAGAGGGGGGGTACGGGTGAGCAGAGGGAGATGTGACTGACAGACCCCCATCTGTGTGCTCCCCCCCGACCCCCAAGGTCTGTGCCCCACCTCTGCATGCTGCCCCCCATCCCTCGCTAACCCCGATGCTCTCCCCATGCTCTCAGGTGCCCGATAGGGATGACGGGGACGCGCTGCGAGGACTTCATCGTCAGCGAGCAGCAGAGCAGCCGTATGTGTGGGGCAGCCCATGGGGCCTGATGCCAAACCGGGGGGGTCGGGATATGTCTTTGCTGATGAAGTGACCGTACCCATGCTTCTCTTCCTGCAGGAACAGCCTCCATCATCGTTCCCATCCTGCTGCTGCTCATCCTCCTCACCGTGGTGGCTTTTGTCTGGTACAAGTGGAGGATTAAAGGGTGAGTCCGGGGCTGCCAGCACAGAAACCCTCCTTGCAGGGCTTGAAATCCTCACTTAAGAGGGATAAAGAAGCGGGGAGCACTGGTGAATGGGGACTCTGTGCTGCTGGCACTGACCCTCTCCCTCCCTCCCCAGTGCCAAGGGCTTCCAGCACCAGCGCATGACCAATGGTGCCATGAACGTGGAGATCGGGAACCCCACTTATAAAATGTACGAGGGGGAGCCCGATGATGACGTGGGGGAGCTGCTGGACGCAGACTTCGCCCTGGACCCCGACAAGGTGAGGGGCAAGGGGCTGACATGGCACAGCGATGCTGCACTGGGGCGTGCGGTAGCGATGGGGACTGCGGTACCTGCGCCCCCCCTCCCATCCTTTCACCTCCTGTCCTCTGCAGCCCACCAACTTCACCAACCCCGTCTATGCCACGCTGTACATGGGTGCCCACAACAGCCGTAACTCGCTGGCCAGCACGGATGAGAAGCGGGAGCTGCTGTCACGAGGCGCGGATGACGACCTGGCAGACCCCCTGGCATAGGGGCAGGATGGGGGGCACAGACACCCA
>JANRGW010040015.1:3715-13855 GCA_024733675.1 Psilopsiagon aymara
AACCTGTCAGGAAAGGGCTGGGGGGGTGTGGGGGGGTGGTGTGATTGGAGCCTCAGCTCAGAGCAGAAACGCATCGCCCGGAGGCAGTCGATGGGATGGGGATGCAGGCATCGCCCGAGGGGACCCCGCGGCACAGGGAGGGTTAAGGCAAACCAAACCAGAGCAGGTTCTTTAAGTGCCAAAGGCAGCGAAGGAAAATAGGACGAGCTCAGTGGGCAGGACGGAGCCAGCTGCTTGGCACCGCTTCCTGCCCTGCGCCCCAGCCTGCTCGGGAATAGCTCCGGGATGACGAATGCGGAGGGGCCGTCAGCCCCACGGCGCACAGACCCGCTCCCAAATCCCCGCTCCGAGAGCATTCCTGGTGCTGGGAGCGAGCGGGAATGTCGGGAGACCCGGTCCGTGCCATGGGCAGCCCAGCTCCAGGCAGGTCACGGGTTTCTCCCGTCCCGGCCTCCTCCAGGTCTCTGCTTCCTCACTCCCGGCTCTTTGCCAGCCATGACGACAGCGATCGTCCCGTCACCGTCCGTCCGTGTCCCCCCCCACCGCATCCCTCCATCCCTATGGCACTCACCGCGCTTTGAGCTCCTTGTGCTCCTCCCGGACTTTGCTGAGCTCCAACTGCAGCCGAGCTCTCTCCTTGGCCACGGAATCCAAGGTCTTGCGGGCATCCGCCAGCTCCGACTCATAGGCAGCCTTGATGCCGGAGACCTCCCTGCTCACCACCTCCTCGGACTCGGTGATGCGGAGCCTGAGCCCCGCGTTCTCCAGCTCCAAGGAGCGCACTTTGTCGATGTAGACGGCCAAACGGTCATTGAGCTCCTGCAGGTCCTCCTTCTCCTGCAGGCGGGTGATGCGGGTCGGGGACAGGGGGGTCCCCGAAGCCCCGCTGCGGGTGCTCCTCTTCTGCGAAAGGGTCGCCATCGGGGTCCGGAGGCGAAAGGACACTGCTCAGGTCACGGCTCGGTGTCCCCAAGCGAGCGCCTCGGCTGCTCCTGCTTGTCCGGGTGAGTCGCTTATATCCCGGCTGGGAGGAGGAGCTGCGAGGAGGAGGAGGGTGGAGTTACCCGAGGCCCGGCCGGGGACAACACCCTTGCATCAGGCAGGGCTGCTGCTGGGGGAAAGCCGGCAAAAGCATCCTTGGGAATAGGGAACTTGGGGTGAGCCCATTGGAAAAGCCCCTTTGTTCCCCCTCCCTTTTCCCAGCTTTCAGCTTGGGAAAGGGCAAAATGGTCCAAGGCTCAGAGGGTTCTGCGCCGGGCACCCCCAGGACACTGCTGCCCCACAGAGTGGGGTAGGTGGCATCTCAAGCTGGCCCCAGGGGGGTCCTGGGGTACCCCAAGCACACGGAGAGTCCCAGGATGTGGGGTCTGGGGACCCAAGGACAGAATCGCAGTTCACCCATTGCCCAGGGTGTCCTGAGCCCCAAACCATCACATAGAGCCCTGGGGCACCCGAGGACACCCCATTGCACTGGCTTAGCCCAGTTCTCTCCTCACCAGTGCCCCCCATTGCTCCCAGTTTCCCTGTGCCCAGTTTAACCCTTTTTCCCCATTCCCCATCCCAGATGTGCTCAGTTTGGACCCCCCCCCCAAGTTCTGATCACCGCTTCCCATTTTCCCACCACCATTCCCAGTCCCATCAGTGCTCAGCCATACTCCCACTATCTCCAGTTCCCGCTGGGGTGATTCCCAGTCTTCCCAGCTTGGTCCAGGTGGCTCTGCCTCCCTCCGAGCCTCAGCAGCTCCTGACTTCCAGATCTGCTTCTTGGCACCCCCAGTGCTACTGAGGGGGGGGGGTGCTTCATTGGCACTACAAAGCCAATCCTTCCTGCACAAGCGATGGAAAACTGGGAATGGCAATGGAAGTGGAGAAGCAGCACCTCAGTAATAAGGGTGGCTGTGGGCGCTTCAGCTTCCTCCTTTGCAGGTTCCTGCTTGCAATGCCGGGCTCTGCAGCGAGGAAAGCTGGGATGGGAGCTGTATCCCATGGGAACACCGGTGGGAGCCTGGGCACCCCGATCCGTGGCTATCCCGGCTCGTCCTGCAGCTGAGCTCCATTGCCTTCGCAGCGCACTCAGAGCAGGAAAGCCGCGGGCAGGCTGGGAATGACTCACCCAGCAACCAGAGCAACACAGGCAAACACATGGGGCACACGCAGAGGGACACACGTGTGGGTGCATGCGCGCTCCGGGAATGATTAATCCCGGCTCCCTGAGTCACTGTCACTGGAGCGGGAGCGGGGTGGGAACAGCGAATGGAGCGGGAGCCAACTTCGGGGAAGCCGCAGCCGGATGGCGCGGAGCAGCCGCCGCGCTCCTCTGCTCAGCTCCGTCCCCTTTCCCACCCTCTCCCCTTCCCCATGTCCCCCATTCACTCATCCCATTCCCAGCCCTGCGGACCCCCAGGCATGGGCCTGGGGACGTGAGGGATGGTGATCCCAAGGGCAACGGGGTTAAAGCTGCTTTTGCTTCACGTGGAAGCTGCAGCCAGGGCAAAGGCACAGGGGTGAGCTTGGGCAATAGCTAAAAATCCCAGCTAAGGGTCATGGGCACAGCAGGGCCCTATCCTGGCTCCCGGCCTTGGCTCCCATCATTCCCGGATACACAGTGGGGACTTGGGGGGCTCTTGTCACCCTCCTTGGTGGGGTGGCAGCCCCGGGTTGGCTCCCATTGCACTGATTGCTGCGATGCCCTTCTCCTGCTGCATCCTCCCCACCAGCCCCAAGGGACACAGCTTTGGATCAGGGCAGGATGAGCCCAACCCGACACAGCCATGGGTAGTGATGGCAAAGGGGTTCTCATCCCTTGTGCAAAGCAGAAAGGGTTTAATTCGAAGCAGATGAGCAGTGGGATGAGGCTCTGCTCAGCACCTCCCATCCCTGCCACTGCCAGGCCAGGATCTGTGCCCAAAACTGGGAATTCCTGTGGTTTCCATGAGCTGGAGCAGTGTATGCATGAGGAGCGATGCACAGGGGATGGTGTGGGGCAATGGAGGGATGGATGAGGAGGCTGTGTGGCTCCAGCACAGGCTCTATCTCCCCCAGCAGAACTCAGAAGGCAGGAATCGGCCCCATCCCTGGAATTCCAACGCCCTTGCAGCCTCCAACACTCCTTGGCCAGCAAAAGAAGCCTGGAACCATGGAGTGCTGCAGGCTTGGGATGCTGAGAGGAGCTGCAGCTCTTGGGCCGCTCCAGCATGGAGAGCCATGGGATGGGGGCATGCCATCAGTGGCAGCCCTATGGAATGGGGCTCTTCCCAAGGAGCCTGCAGGTTCCTCTCTGGGCTGTGCTTCCCTCACCCCTTCCATTGCTCCTCCAGCTCTTTCCAAAGCAGACACAGCCCATCTCCACCTGGGAATTTGCTCTTTCCAAGCCTCCCTTCTGGCCAAGAAGGCATCAAAGCATTAAGCCTGCATCCCTGCCCACCCTGCTACAAGCAGAAGATCCCAGCCTCCAAGTATATTCCCATCGGATCCCAGACAGCCAAATATCACTGGGTTGACCGTACCCAGAGGTCCCCCTCCCTTATCTATAGCAGCAAGTGACGTGCCCGAGGATGAAGAGATGCAGTGGTAGCGGCAGGGATGGGACCTGGATCTCCCCATCCAGCATCCCAATGCATGGTGCTGACCTGCAAGGCCCTGTGCTGAGCTTCCAGTTCAGCCCCCCCCCCCCCAAATTTGTGCACATAAGGGGGTTGGTGCATACGTGCAGAGGAGCTTTAATTAGCTAATACTCTCTAATAGGCTCTAATTGCCTTGTTATAAGAGGTAATTACAGCGATACATCAATTAGAGCTGGAAAATTAATAGATTTACCAGTTGCATTTGTGGCAAGGGCTGGAGTTCACAGTGAGCAGCGGCCGAGGGGGGAGGTCGGAGGTGCCAGCAGCAGGAATGGCACCAATCCTGCTCCAGCATCCCGGGATCAGCGAGCACCCAGAGCGCTGCTGTGCTCAGCAGCCAAGGGGTTAAAGCAGAGCGGTGCAGTGGTCCATGGTGCGGGTCCCTGCTGTGTCCCTCTGGGATGCAGGGATGGGGCAGCAGAGGTAGGAGCATCCCTGAGGAGCTGGGACTTGCTCTGGGCTCTTCCCTAACCCAGGAGGTGCCAAACGGCTGCTCCAGGTATCCCAATGGAAAACGCATCCCTGGGCTTGGCTGCGGGGGGGGGGTGGTGTTGAAAGGAAGAGCTGGTTTGGCATCACATTGCTTTGTGCCCTTTTCCAGCTCCCAGAGGAAGGCTGAGCCCTCCTGCCCCATCCCTAGGCTGTTCCTATGGAGCAGCAGCAGCCTGTTTTCCACACAGCCCCTCGACCGTGGGCCCATCCACCCGGAATATCCCATTTCCCTGAGTTTCTGAATGTGGAATCCTGGAGAGGGGCTTTGGACAACGGATGGAGGGGTAAGGCAAAGGGGAATGGCTTTAAGCTGCCAGAGGGGAGGTTGGGATGGGGTCTAAGGCAGAAGTTCTTCCCTGGGAGGGTGATGGGACACTGGGATGGGTTGAATGGAGATGGTTTGGATGCAGTGTCCAAGACCGGGTTGGATGAGGCTTGGAGCATCCTGCTCTAGTGGAAGGTGTCCCTGCCGGTGGCAGGGATTTGGAGCTGGAAGAGCTTTGAGGTCCATTCCCACCCAAACTCATCTGTGATTCATTCCATGATTCATTCTGTCCCTGGCTGCTCTCACTGTTTGTGCTATAAAAAGGTCTGTAACAGCCGTGGCTCTTCCAGCACCACAGGCACGGCGCTGGGGGCTCCATCCTGACCCCATTCCACACCCAAAGCTGGGAGAATCCCTTGGTAGCGCCTCTCGCCGGCAGGGATGAGCTTTGGGAAGGCTGCGCCCGCTCTCCCTGGCATGGCAAACACCGGAGGCTCCAATCCCTGGCACGGCTTCAGCCAGCGCCGCGGGCAGGATGCGGATCTGCCCCATCCCAAGGGCAGAGCAATCCCAGCTCCCCTGCTTCCTCGCAGGGCACTGGAGCTGCCGCCAGGGATGTTTGTGCAGGATGGAGCTGGAGAGCAGCCAGGCCATTGCCTGTGCTCAGCATTCCCTGGCTGCCACGCTGGAAGCCTGCAGGAAAGGTGGCTTGAAGCCACTCATCCCCCAGGGCTCCCCATGGCCCTGCTGAGCTTCCAGCATCCTCCAGCCCAGCCCCAGGCTCCTGGCACCTCTCCTTGATCCTTAAGGAAGCCCCTGTGGGCCCATGGAATTGCAGGCGGGAGGGAGCTGTTGCTGCTCCTCCGTGTCCTGTTGGATGCTCCCAAGTCTCTTGCTTGGGGGCTTTTAGGACCCCACAATCAAATCTCTCCGGGAGGGGGGTTCAGGATGGATTAATCTCGACCTTTTCCCACCTTGTGCCAAAGAGCATCGCCCGCTCCCCCCAGGGATGGATGGGAACAGGGATGCGGCCAGGGACAAGGTGCACGGTGCTGGGACACACACACCCAGGGGCACACACCCGCTGTGCAAATATCCACATCCCTTTGTGCTGCCTGTAAAAGGGAACACTGGGAAAGGCCGGGGATGGGTGGCACACCCCGGCCTTGGTGCTCCTGGTATTCCCGGTGCACGTGGGACAGGGAGGACCACTCCGTGTATCCCAGCAGCATCCCGCATCCCCTGCAGTCCCTGTGGGTGGGTGCCAGCATCTTGCATCCAGGGATGGCTCTTTCTGTGCTTCTTGGCAGCATCCCTGGAGAAGGGGCCATGTGTCCAGAGGCCACATCCATGGACACCCAGGAGCGGAGGCAGCTTCGGGTGCGACCGAGCACCACTGAGAAGCACAGAGAGTGGGATGTGAAGGGACAAAACCAGCACTGATGGTGCTTTGGCTCCTGACTCACACTTCCCATGCGCTTGGTGTGTAGAGCATCCCAAGGGATCCTTGGAGCAGCTGTATCCTCAGTGATGGGGAGGGAATGTGCCTTCAGCAGCAGGAGGGGACACAGCTCACGGGGTGCTGGAACTGGGAGAGCTTTAAGCTCCCTTCATCCCAACCCAGCCTGGAATTCCATGGGGAGGAAGCTGTGTGTATCCAGGGAAAGGATTGGAACCCTGGGATACGGTTTGGAAGGAGCCGTGTGCTGGCTAAAGCCAGGCAGAGATTCCTGGGGCCGCTCATCCCCGGGTACGTGTGTGGAGGAGCAATGGGAGTTTTCCTACTGGGATTCGGACATAAAAGGCAGCAGAGGCTGGGAAGGAACGGATGAACATCAAAGGGAAACGGATGCACTGTACCTTGTGCCGGGTCTGGCTGGGGAGGGAGCATGGAACGGGTGCTTCCGTGCTCGCAGCCCGGGGCTGTTTGTTTGCATGTTGCCAAGTGCCGGGGTTGGGTTCTGCAAACCCCGTGGTTCCGCTGCTGTTTCCAACACAAAGAGAGGGTTTGGGATGGGGGAAGCCAGGGAAAACCCTGCGAGGGTTGGGCTGCACTGGGCAGGATGGAGCTGGGGGGATGAGGAACTGGGTCTGTGCCGGCACCAGTGGAGCCCCCGATGGCTGCCCTGAGCTGTAAGGATGGGGGTTGATGCGCCAAGAGCCAGAACCACTGCACCAGAGGGGCTGGAGGATGGAGGCCGCTGGGAATAACTCGTGGAAAGCCAGGAATCCCTTTGGCTCCAGCACCAAAGGCAGAGCCCTCCTGTTCCTGTTGGAGGTGAGTCTCCCATTCCATCTGCCTCCACTTCTCCATGCATAGCTTGACCTCTTTAGATGTGCTCTGCCTGGTCCGCAGTGCTCTGCCCACCCCATAGAGCATCCCCTCCACCTCACAGCTCATCCATCCAGGATGCACAGATCCCTGCCTCAGTGAATCTCTTCGCGGTAAGCACCTTCTTCCAGCCCTTTTCACCTGGAGGAGCTTTAAGCTCTCTCCCAACCCATCCCACGCTGTAACTCGAAGATGATTAAAGGTTATACAGCATCATTCCAGCGCCCAGGCTCTGAGCAGTCCGCTCTGAGAGATTCCATCTGCATCCCAACTGCATTGGGATGCTCCCTGCCAACCGCACGAGGCCCAGCGCATCCCGGCTTCCCAGGCAGCGAACGGCAGCGCCACCTCGTGTCCACCGTGTGCAGTGCAGAGGAGGCGAGGCCGGTCCTGGGACAGCGCTGCCCATGGGCGCTCCAATCCCTGTTTCCAGGGTTCTCGAGTGGGATGAGCTCCCTCCGGGCCATGGCCACCAAGCAGGGAAGCCAAGTCCATCCTCTCCAAGGTAAAGGCAGGGCAGGATTTGAGGCAGGAGCAGGGGAAAACCCGCACCAGCATCGCTGCTCTGGGTGCCGCTCCCTCACCTGGCCCTGCAGTGCGTCCCAGGGATGCGATGATGCTGCCCTGAGCCACCTTTTTGCCTCCAAGATGCTGAAGCCGAGGAGTGGGAAGCTTCAGCCATCCCGGGATGCAGTAGGAATCTCTTGGGCATTTCAGGCGAGGACGGGTTGCCTGCAGCTCCAGCTTGGATCGACACCCAGTGCCCTTCGCTGCCTGCTGAGGACCCAGCCCCTCGGCACTGATCCCAAGCCCCCTGCTTTGCTATTAAATCAAACCCATCTGGCCTCCACCACGGAGCGTTGTTACCCGAGATCCCTCTCAGAGCGGAGCTGGGATTAGCTGCCTGGCATGGGGGGATTCTCCCTCCCTCCTTCCCTCTTTCCCAGCCCCTCCTGCCTCTCTTTTGTGTTCCTCCACTCGGGCTCCTCAGTGCAGCCCGGAGCTGCAGGGCTGTCCCCATGGGGACCATTATGGCATCACCTTCCCCATGGGTCCTGGCTGCACGTACCTGATTTACCCACGTGTGGGGCAGCCCCAGCCCCACATCCCCGGGGACACCCAGGGCTGAGCCGAGTGATCCCAGCCCCAGGGAACCCATGATCCCATAGGAATGGAGGCTGGTAGCGGGGTGAATGGTGAATGGGTGAATAGGATGTGCTGCCACCGAACAAGTGGTTGTCAGCGTTGCTGCTTCCCCTTAAGGCTGCACTAGAGCAGGATGCTCCAAGCCCCGTCCAGCCTGGCCTTGAGCACTGCCAGGGATGGGGCAGCCACAGCTTCACCATTCAACCCATTCCAGTGTCCTACCATCCTCACAAGGAAGAACCTCCTTATATCCAACCTAAATCTCCCCTCGAACCCATCACCCCTCATCCTATCACTCCAGTCCCTGATGAAGATCCCTCTCCAGCATCCTTGTAGCCCCCTTTAGACACTGGGAGCTGCTCTGAGCTCTTCCCAGTGCTGTCACCCTCCCTGCTGGGACCAGTCCACACAGGGATCTAAGCACAGCACCAGTGGAGCCCCAGCTCCATCCCATCCTATGGTGGGCTGCAGCCCCTTCGGAGGCAGCAGGGATGTGTCCACTTGGTGTGCCTGAAAAGCAGCTCCCATCTCCCCGTTGCTATGGCAACCCTTCTTTTAAAGCAAATGAATAATAATAATTAACAGGATCTATTAAATAATAGTAATAAAGGCCTTAGCACTGACTTGTAATTGGTCAAGAACTCTTCCTAACACATACCCACGACCTGCTCCCAAGCGCAGGAACTGGGGGAAGCAGCTCGAATCCAAAGGGAAGTGCTGGGTGAAGGCGAGTGCCCTCTGCATTCCCAGCCCTAAAGGCAGGAGCTTAGTGGGATTCAGGGAGGGATCAGACATTTATCTGGATAATGAGGATGTCTAGACTGATAAGAAGAGGTGTTCAATTGGCTCAGGGCCTGATTCTGCTTCACCGCTCCAGCACCCTCAGGAGCAAAGCCAAGATGGGTTAAGGCTGTGTTCAGAGAAGCTGTGGCTGCCCCATCCCTGGCTGTGTGCATTGATCTCACCCTATTGACCATCCTCAACCAAGGCTGAGTGATGCCTGCCCAGATCCCTCTGGATCCCATCCCTGGGCTTGCACCAGGAGCTTCAAAGCCACCGGATGTGCTCTTTGGACCTTTTCCCAAGCGTTCCCAATGTCCAGGCTGCGGTGCCATGCAGGATGCCGGAGCAGCGTTAAGAGCAAGGAGGTGTGAGGCTGTGATTGCACCTGCATGGCTCAGCCTCCATCCCACCCCGTGCTGCAGCTTCCACCAGGAGACTAAAATTAGTAGCAGCAGGAAGAGCTCTGGAGTATGATGGGATGATTAAAGCATCCCTGGGAAGGAGGCATCACGTGCGACGCGATGACTTTCCTTATCTCCGGCACAAAGTGTTGTGGAATACAGCAAGGAAAGGGAAGGGAAGGAGGAAGGTGCTCATACAGAACTGGAGGTGTCCCTGCCCTGTTTGCAGGGGGTTGGAACTGGAGGAGCTTTAAGGCCCCTTTGATCCAACCCGAGCTGGGATGCCATGAAAAGCCACAGGGCGGTCTGGATGTTCTATACATCGACATCAGGAATTCTCTGCTTGCAGAAAGTGGGATTTCAACAGGAAGGAAAAAGTATTCCTTGGAAAACAAACTCCACGTACAAGCAGCAGCAATAAGGGAAGGGCCCTGGAACTGAACCCCCCTTTGGATCCCAGACCTAAAATCACCCAGATTTGAAGTCCAAGGAATTTCCTTAACAGCCTTAGGGCGATTTGTCCCCAAACCCTCCACACTCCCAGGCACAATCGCATCCACAGCAGCCCAGCACCACACCAGCTTGTCGCTGTGGCTTAACCCTCCATCTGCAGGCAATCTGCTGAGCTCTTAACCAAATTGAGGGGGGTTTCAATCTGCTCTCCCAGGCCTGATCCCATGGATCTGGATTCCCCAAAACCAATGCACTTCAAGGAGCTTTGGCCCAAAGCTTTGTGGTAATTTACTTATCTCATAGAAGAGCTTAATGAGCAAATGTTTGCCAAAGCACTTGAGGATCCTGTATGGGCAGCAAGATACCTCCTGCTACCCGACCTGTCTACAGAGCAAAGAGGTTTCCAATCAGGGCCCATTGGAGGGACGGTTGCTACTGCAGATGGGGGGGCATGGACATGCCCCCACCCTTGGGCACCCTCGGTGGCCTCCAAACTCCATTTATGTGCTGGGTGGGATGGATCCCTTCCGACTTTAGAGGGTTTGGGATGCTCCTGTTCCGCATGTGGCTGAGCAGCTCTACACTGCGCAGTGGGATACCCCTCTGTCAGCTAAGCCCTCCAAAGCCTTGCTACAATGCAAATTA
>JANRGW010040017.1:0-17725 GCA_024733675.1 Psilopsiagon aymara
CTCCAGAGCCGACGGAAGGTTGCGGGCAGCACCTGGAGGGGCGGAGCGGCTCCCCCCGCGCCCCACCGCCTTCTTAAGGTCCACGGCGCTGTTTTGGTGGTGTGAAGGGGGCCCCGCGCCTCTGCCCCTCCGCAAAGGGACCGCGCGCTCCACCGCTGGGATTCTGTTCAAAAGCACCAAAAACCAAAGAAGAAAAAGTCCCTGCCTTTACCTGTTCAGCAGCTGTTTGATTCCAGGTTCCTGTCTCCTTTAGGCTGTTTTTTTTGTTGTTGTCGTTCTTTTTCTTTCGGTTTAAAGTTAAGTAAAGCAGTTGCACGCCAGGATTGGTACCCAGTTAACCAGGACAGGTGAGTGAACGCTACGAACACGTGCTCTGATGGGCTGTATGAACCTTGTGGGAGTCGCTTGGTGTGGAGATGGGGTCTGGGGAAAGAGGCTGTAAAGAGGTGTATTAATATCCTTCATACAGGAGATGCTCATTCCCTATGAACATCAATGTAGCTGCTCTTTGTTGAGAAGAAATTTAGGCCAAGAAATGGCTTTTAATGGGATAAAACGCGAACTTCTTAAATGGTAATAGGTTTAAACTTAAACCGAAGATTTAGGTTGGGTATGAGAAAGAAGCTCTTCCCTGTGGGGGTGCTGAGGCACTGGCACAGGGTGCCCAAAAAGAAGCAGTGGCTGCCGCATCCCTGGCACTGTTCAAGGCCAGGTTGGACTCGGGGGCCTGGAGCAAGCTGCTCCTGTGGAAGGTGTCCCTGACCATGGCAGGGGTTGGGATCAGATGAGCTTTAAGGTCCCTTCCAATACAAACCAGGCTGTGATTCCCTATGGGTATTTTAGTCAGAAACAATAGCAAAGTTATTCAACACAGCAATTGATGAGACATGGAAAGGTATTTCCTGAACTGGCAAGAATCATTGGCCTTTAAGAACAGCGTAATCCTATTAGAACCCATGGCCTTGCTCTGGATCTACAGCAGCGCAATGAATACCAGGTGTGAGCTGCCATCTAAGTCATTGTTTAGAAGAATTTAGCTTGGTTTCAACCAGTTGATTCTTCTCTTTTCTATGCAAATCACTCAAAAGGTTTCCTTACCTACCCAGCGATATCATGAAAAAGTGAGATATTTAACAAAGTAGTTCTATTTGTTATTTTTCTCTTATAGGAAAGTTTGAACTTGCTTTGGTTTGACAGGTTTGCAAAGGTATTGACCTCCAAAGTCCTGTATTGCTATGCGGCACTACAGATGCTGAAGTATTAAGCTAGGCAAGCTTGCTCTTGAAGAGGCAGAGCTTATCTCTGGGATCAGAGAAGCCAGTGGGCTCAGGTTGCTTTGTTTGCTGTTCCGTGGATGTCTTGTTCATGCTGGCTGCTCTGTATCAGCAAAAGAGAAGCATCCAAAGGCCTTCTCATCCACTTTTGGAACAGACAATCATAAGCTTTATAAATTACTTCAGCTACTGCTCTAAAAATCAGGTTCCTCTCCAAGAGCAATGCACAGTGGTAAAGCCAAGTACAAATTTAACTTATTACTATGTTGTAAGACTGGCTCAAAAGAGCAATGCAAAGCTATTTTCCATTTAAAAATGAAGAGCAGCTAATCTCAGGCATAGGCTCTGGACAAGCCAGAAGATAACACTGGAGTAAGACAGAAAGATGGAAACCCCTGAATGAGCAGCAGATGATACTTTGCATAGGAATGGTCCCTAGAAAAGGCCCAAGCCAAGGTAATTTTCAGGCAACACCTGGATAAGGAAGGGGCTGCAGAAGAGTGTTGCCTCTGGAAGTCTCACTTAGCATCAGGTCTGAGCTTCAGAAAGCAACTTTTATTTATGCTTACTTTTATCTACAAGCTTATGTTCCGGTAAAACAAGTTATTAAATATTTTCTAACTAGGATTATGAGTTACTGGCACTTTTGAAAGCAGACAGGGCATTGCACTGGAAGTTTCAGGAGCTTGCAATTAACAGGCCTCATGCAAAGTCCATTTAATGTAACAATTGCAACGGCTTTGGCTCAGAATGTCTATTTCTTAGCTCTGCTAAAGACAAAGAAATACAGAAAAATTAGCTCACTTGAAAGTTCAGGGAAGTCCAATACAATTCTGTTTGACCTTTAGTTAAAGGTTTGCTGCTTCGGAGGGTACAGAAGATCTTTGCTACTGCTCAGGTAGATGTAAAAGACTGCAGCTTGACTCTTAGGACTTCTCCCCAGGGAGAAGTAAAAAACAAGTGGTATCTCATGAAAACAACCCACACTGGTACCCTTTAATTTACTTTACATGGGTGGTTCAGGACTGAAAAGGGGAATTAGCCGGTGGTGGGGGGTCCCTGGAGCTTGTCTTTCAAGTTTTTATTATCATTGTTTTAATGTAAGATGTTGTTGATAAGCGCCTTTACTTAATCTGAGCTGCTCCCGAAGGAAGACAAAGCCTTGAACTGTTTATTTGTTCTCTTGGGCACAGGGCTTTGTGAATTGCAGGCATTAAGTGGTTAATAGCTGGAAGCTGTGCATTAGGCATTTACGGTGCTAAAGCCCGTTGTAACTTGCCTGATAAAAGGCATTTCAAATAAGCCAGGATTGCATAGAGGAATTTCAGTTGATGGGTTCCTGCCTGGGCCACCCTTTCTCAAGACTTACCCAAAAGCTTTTAACATGTCTTGACAAATGAAGGGAGAGGCTTCAACGCAGCAGCAGACAGCAGGCTTGTATTTAAAAGCACAAGTGAGAGAGAAACACCCTGAACTTTTTGTTCTGTTAAATCCTCTATCAGCACCTACATAGTGAGGGGGTTGTGGGTTGGGGTTTAGGGGCTTTTGTTAAAATACAGGTAAGCATTCCAGTTCAAGTCTCTGTATCCTGACCTAACTTTTCCCAAGCTGCAAAGTACAAACGCATTTAAAGTGGCAATTTTAAGTTATCCCTGTGCACGGAAGAGTTGCCAAAACACACTGCTACTCCAAACTGGAGCCTTCATTTCACCAGGCGCTTTGAAAGACCCAGTTTTCCCAAGCATCAAAGAAACAAGAACTGTGACCAGGGTCCCCCTGAAGCAAAGCCACCCAAACTGGAAACAGGATTTGCCATTCCTTCCTGGGAGATGGTAAACTTTCATGTCACTCATGGGATTTGTGCCATTCAGGCCCGATTTCCTCCACCTCCCCCCCATGTTTTTGATTCTTTATCTGAGAAGCGACACACAATGCTGACTAAACACATTATACTCAGACTTCAGTATTAATTTTATAGGTAAAAAAAATGGATATATGTTAAATATTTCAATCTATAATCAGATTCCTTTGCAAGAATCTCAAGCATCTTTACTGCATTGCTGCGTTGGGATGCTTTTTGGGGCGGAATATTTCTAACAGTCTCCATTTTCTTTACTTTTGTCTCTTTCACAGATTGCAAGTTCTTTGGAAGAGGCTCCACATCTGTTAGAGGGTTTGGACAGTGCTTAGTTTAACTGTTTGAATCTTCATAGTGCCTCAGGGCAATCCCATAATATATACAGTCCATTTCACAGTTGCACTAAGGTGTGTGCATGAGCAGTGGCAGCCTGGCATTGCCATGTTGGGACAAGCAATGTGCTCCTTGCTCTGCTATCTGGCTGTGTTTTATGAGAAGCCTGAAGCAAGGAGACTCCAATTACCATATTGTGTGGGGCTGTGACTAAGCGAGATTATTTCTCCCTTATCTAGGCTAAAGGGAAGTAGTAGCTCAACACATTCTCCTTATTGCCAAAGGTCTTTAAAAAGAACCAGCATGTACAAGAAAACTGCCTCCTGACATTCTTTGGGTTTTGCAAATTCAGGGATTTAAGGCCAGGAGCGACTGTGGCGATTATCTTGTTGGCCCTCCCTTGCAGAAGCCATAAAAGCTCAAAGCCTTGAGCATTTCATTTGGAGAAGCTCCTGGCAATTTCAGACCTTTGAAAGTTGGAGAACTGCCATATCCTTCAGTAAGCTGTTCCCACAGTTAACATTACAAAGCACACCTGGGTACTTGTTACAGGGCAAAATTAAAGTGAACGGAAAAACATAAGGGTATGGGGAGGGTAAAAGAGCATATTAAAAGTTTCAGCCCACAGCATCCCCATAAGCACTGACTGTAGAGTTTCACATCTACGTACAAATCACACGTGCAGGTGTGCCAGCTGTCCCTAAAAGGTATGTTAACACATGACACACTCGCCTGCGTTTTCCAAGTGAAATAAGGATGATCCATGGATTCTGTTGTCCTTCATTCCACCGGAGTCTGTCTCATACCTAACCAGATTTCAGTGGAGTGAAGCACAAGAGACATGGAGATGAATCAGCAACAAGAGGAACTGCTTCCCACTGACAGAGAAGGGGAACTGCATGGAAGTTTGGATACACCATGGATCCAAACAGAGCGGGTGTGCTGGGACACGGAGAGCAGCAGTACACGAGCAGTTCAGTAACCTGAGCATTTCTTGAACAGCTACAGTAAGATCCCATTTTAAGAATGCTTACTTTCTGAGTAATATGCAAAGATTAAAAGCCTACGAAGACCACAAGCTGCTTTCTGGAAGGTTCAAATACCTTATTAACAGGAAATTAAATCCTAACATGGATAAATTAGATGCATAACCTCATGGCTTTCAGCCACCTTCCCTCTAGGATGGTCTTTCCAGGAAAGAAACCAGAATGTAACCTTGTTTCCGCAACACGTATCACACTGTTTTCCTTGAGGATCTTTCTCTCCAGTACACACCAGCACTGCGCGGTTCCTTCCGACTCTCCTGCAGCTCTGCCTTCAGAATCTGGCAAAAATCTATTGAGGCTTTAGACCCATTTATTGTGTAATAAAAGGAATGTAAATAAGATTTGAGTTGAGGGAGAAGTTAGATTTTTTCAAGCTGAGCATGAGATGGATCTTTTTAGGTGTCACTGTAAATTCCTTGAAGGTTAATGCAGCTAAACATATTTGATGCATAAAAATGTCACATCTAATAATAATCATTCACCAATTGTAATTGCCTTTTCAAAGTTCTCACTTCCCCAAGACAAATGCCCCCAGAAATTAGGTCTGGCAAATTTAAAACAAAACACAAATAACGTCCTCCTACCATAAGGACGCGTTATTTACTTTGATAGATTTAGTACCAGATTTCAACAATTTATTGATCTGTACTATTTCCCAGCTGCCTGCCTAACCCTTCTTTCCACCTCCTTCCTATTTGACTGACTTTAAAAGCATTCAAAAACTACTTGCTGATGGCTTTTCTTACACCAACACAGACCTGTGATGGGTTTGCTCCCTGGAAAGCCAACACCCAGCTTCCACGTACAGTGGTGCTGAGCTCTTCCAATCAGCAGTGCGAGTTGTCAAAGCTTCCAGCACTGATTTCTGGGTTTGTTCTTCAGCATAACCCACATCTTGTGCTGGATATCTTACAAAACCCAATCTCCCTGCTTCATGTTTTAAAGCTGTCATTACTTCCTTTGAGAAAGGGTGCAACAACAAGACCACAACATATTTTCAGACCAGAATCTAGCCAACCTTATCCTGTTCCAGTTTTTTGTACTTTCTTCTCCATCTACTGCTCCATCCCTGTGGGTACCCTGAAATACCTAATGAAAAAACGAAGCTCGAGATCTTTTCTTAAGTATTTTTTTCAGGACATCCCAGAACAGCTAAGACCTTAGCAAGCCATTCCTTAGCTTTCTGGTGGTGATTGAGGGTGGAGGGTAACAAGAACACCAGCAACAAACTGGGGTTTCCCTCTGTTATCTTTTAGTGAGACAGAGTGAAAATGCAAGAGAGCAAGTACCACGTGTGAGGCATGAACAGATGAAACGTGCACAAGTTGACTTATTTTCCAATTAACAGTAATAAAATAAAGGGAACTCACCTACCCACTGCCTGGGCAGCAACAGGGCCAGAGGAAAGGAGCCCGTGCTGGGCAGCTGCTTGGTTCTGCTGCAGATCCACGATGCTGCACTCGCCTCTTTCTCGCCCTTCCAGCATCCCTGGCTGGCTTCAGCTTACCAGGCACGAGAGGCCTTCACTTGCAGGGCACTGTGAGCTCTACGGATGAAGACAGAAATAGAGTTGGGTATTAATGATATGCTAGGGAATAATATTTACAGCCCTACAAGCAATATATTACTTAGTCATTTGTTCTTCCGCCCCCCATGTGAAGGACACTTTGGCTAACAGCTTTCCATACATTAAAGCAATGAATATAATGAGACAGCAGCCAAACCGCCAGAGACACACATTGCTCTGGACAAGTTTTCGTCAATACAGTGTGCAAGACTGCTTTAAAGAGATGACAGGGGCTATGTAAATGCAAGCTCCTTATCAAAGGAACCATGGCTTGTTGCTCACACTGCTGTAGCACCAGAGACAGGAAAAACTCAAGTTACTCCTTGGAGTAATATGAGCAGTCTGAAGACTGAATATTTCCAGACCTTAGGAGGTAACTGATGACACAGAGCTGGCAATTCAGACAAGAAAAGCTTACTTTCAGGCAAAAGGAATGAGATCAAAGCAAAACAGCCAAAAAAGTACCAGCTAGTATTCCTTGTTCACGCATTTGGACACTGCTTCCTGGTGCTGACAGCACCAATACTTGAGACATTATGTTAAACCTTGATAAGTCAAAGGGGCCTTCTTACCCCCAGGTACACTCATACAGATGAACACAGCCTTTTTCTAGCTGCAGCTCCCCACACCTACTATTTGTAGGCCCACTCATAATGACATAAAGATTATGTGTAAGAACAACTTAAACCCCATGCCCTTTCCTGCTGCTATTCACAAATGCCAAGTCCTGAATGGTATCTGTCACTGAAACTTGGTGAGGGGGAACTGGAAAAGCCCCTTGGAATGGGTTGATTTGGGGCACATCTGTAACGTTGGTTATTAACAGCCTCAGTATCAACTTCACAGAGCACAGGAAATAAACCAAACAAACCTGTTCCAGTGGTGCTGAGGCGCTGGCACAGGGTGCCCAGAGAAGCTGTGACTGCCCCATCCCTGGCACTGCTCAAGGCCAGGTTGGACACAGGGACACCTTCCACAGCTCCAGTGGAAGGTGTCCCTGCCCATGGCAGGGGCTGGAACTGAATGAGCTTTTAAGGTTCCTTCCAACCCACATCAGGCTGGGATTCTATGAAACATGGTAGCCAAGTCTATCAAGAGAGACATCACTCTCAAAAAGGGCATATTAGCAAGAACAAGAACCGCACCAACTGCTCCGACTTCAGAGATGGCATTTCTTAAACTCCCCTTACAAAGACACAAAAGCCATGAACAAGCACTTTGACACTGGCAGCTTCATTACTTAACCTTGTGAAATGTGAGCTGCTCCACTCCCAGCAGGGGCTTTGGCTCAGAAGCTACAACACAATCCTCTGCATGTGTAAGTTATCTGCTGTGCTGAGGCGCAGTACACCACCACAAGCACAGTCTAAGCTGTAACTGGCACAGGTAAGGAAAATCATTACATGTAACTATCCTAAGCAGGGTAATGTTCAACTCAAGATGCATTTACTGGGCAGCACCAAAGCAGCAAGTGCACAGCCACTTCAAATTCCCTGCCAAATACCACCACTGGCATGAGCTACAAGATGCCTAAAATGACACAAACCCAGCAAAATCTGTCCTTGTGAAGTTTTTGCCATAGGAAGGTGAGAATACTATCGAGCCAAGCTGAAAGAGCAGAGACACACCTGGAAAAGCCAGCAGTTTTCAACCTGTTTAATAGCTGCATTTCAATGTGTGCCTAAATTCCTTACCTAAAGTAAGTTTCCATCCAGGAAGCAGTGAGGCCTCCATACAAACCTCACAAGCCCTTTCTTCGACTTGCTTCAGATAAACATTGCCTTGTGTGTGGTGTTAACTTCGAAGAGCTCTGAAGCTAAGGGAAGGTTTGGATAAGAGGCCCTTTAAAACCCTTTTCAAATGTAGCTTTGATTGACTGACTGATTGAACTTAATTGCAGACATTCTCTTAATTGTACACTTAATTACTGACACTGCGTCAAAAGACTTCTGCTGCAGCACCTGGAGGACAACCTTGCAAGTGCCAGTCAAAGGCAGCTGCATCAGGCATCAGGGAGGTGTTAACAGTTACTACAGCTTGGAAAAGGAAAAAAAGTCATAATATTTTAATAATACACAATTAGGGTTTCACCCACCCTCAAGCACGCGTGTGCACATACACACAATCACAGAGCTCTTCCCAGGGAGGGCATCCAATACGTCAGGAAGAGAAAAGGAACAAAGAGTAATAATTATGGGCCCATGTGACAGTTCCACCCTTTTGTGGTCTCTTCTCAGCATCACAGTGCTGGGAGCTGCAGCGGGAGGGCAGCATGCCATGGGCTTTGGCAGGAGCCCCACAGCTGCTGGCCACCCCCAAGTTAGTAACTCCAGATCTTGTCTGTTAAAATTGGAACCAGAAACAAAACCCACGATACTCATTCAAAGGTTAAAACTCCAAATATTCTCAGCAGCAAGTTCAGGGCACTGCAGGTCTGCCTGAAAATAGCTCTGGGTGGAGCTCATGTAACAGCATTCTCACCACTTGTAATAAGAAGTATCTGCAAGAACCTTATTGAGAAGTACAAAAGCCATAATCACAGAAAAATTAGTACTTTAGTGAACACAAAACTTAAAGCCATCCTACAACAGGTTGCATGTATAATGCATAAGATGCACAAATAAGCAGAAGCTGAACTGGATATGGGCATTTTTTCCCCCTCACAGTGTTTTTACCAAATCTTGCTATTAATTAGATGTGCTACTCAATAAAAATAAGTAGCTGCAGGGTATTCGAGATGCTTCCACTACTGCTGCTCATGAATCACTGTGGAAATCACAGCTCCCTCAGTGCATTTATTCTCCCCACATTTCCAAGCAGCAGCTCTATTATTCCTGCCAAGGATCCGAGCACACAGACTAACCTGTAATTCTTAAAGAATCCCAGCCTGGTTTGGGTTGGAAGGGACCTTAAAGCTCACCCAGTTCCAAACCCATGCCAGGGGTAGGGCCACCTTCCACTGGAGCAGGGTGCTCCAAGCCCCTGTGTCCAACCTGGCCTTGAACACTGCCAGGGATGGGGCAGGCACAGCTTCTCTGGGCACCCTGTGCCAGCGCCGCAGCACCCTCACAGGGAAGAGCTTCCTTCTTACATCTAACCCAAATCTCCTCTATTTAAGTTTAAACCTGTTAAAACCTCTTAGTCTGGGAAGTAAAAAATTGGCACAAGCTCTGGCTCTGCTGGATCAGAGTCTGAAAACAGTCTGGATACACAGGCCTAGCTAGGAAATGGATTATGTTCCAGGAAACAGTAGCTATGGATTTCAAGCATCTCCAAAATCAGGGCTACACAACACATAGCGTATCAGAGATCCTACAAATGCAGCCAGCTCACCCCTAAAAACAGAAACCCAAAGCAGAACAGACCCCACCACAACTGTCCAACCACCCGAGACTGGAATTGTTTTCCACCCACATAAATGTAATTTGCTCCCAACACCTGGAGTCTTGTTAATTTACCTGTGACATGTTGCTACACTTAATTGCCTTTGACAATTAGTAACATTTCAACACCTCCTTTAATGGACCAATTATGAGAACACTCTTCTTCTGTGCAGTAGAGAGAAGAAAATAGATGGGTGAACCTCCAATGCAAAACTCCTCTGCAGGTACTTTAATGAAGAGCTTAAAAAACAACCCCCAAAGAGACCATTCTGACTTTGTTTGGCTCCCACAGCAGACAGACAAGCTGTGTTTGCTCTGCTCTCTGATCCCGCTCCTCCTGGTGCTGGGCTATGACGGAACAGCACAAGTGGAATTAATTACAGGGAGAAGTGCCGAGCATTTGCTTCCCTCCATTCCTGGCACTTGGTGTTTTATTGATTACTCCTGTATGCTAAACAAAGTACATCCTAAATAAATCCTGTTTCCAAACTGGGCGAGACATGATGGGCATAGGAACACGGAACCACCTCTTCCAAATGCACAGGCTCCTGCCTGTCTAATGGAAATCTTCAATAGACTAAAGCTTTGCAGAATTGCTTTGATGTAGTGTATCTGCAAGTGCTGGCTGCAGTTTGATGGCCATTCTCTCCCAGCAGAGACTTGAGGCTGCATTTAATAAATACAATGAGTTGAACATAGTGAGGGAACCTTGCTGCTGCTGGTAAATACTGCAGAACCCAGCTGTAAAATGAGTGCAAGAGGGAGACTGATAGGTCCAGCTCCACACAGAGCACTCCAGTGAAAGACTAGGCTCTCACATCACCAAAACAACCAATATCATTATATTCTATTTCCCTTACAACAGCAGCTTTTAAGTTATTTGGGTCAGGACACGATCTGGATGCTGATGGGCATTTGCTGCCCAGTTTGTGCCCAGGTTCCAGATGACTGGAAAACAGCGAGCACTGACCCAGCTCTGGGAAGCACCCAAGGGATTTCATCCCTTTGATGTGGTTTTAGCCTCAGGGTGAGTCCCACCACAGGCTTGACACCCAAATGGGGTGTGCAAGCATAATGACCCATTTCCACCTCTACTGGAATATTCTCTGCTGGATTACGTCCTTGGCAGGTGTATAAATGCCAAGCTCATTTCATTCTCACTGCAGCTCAGTGTCTCCAAGAAGGAAGGGGATCCTGCCCTTGCTCACAGTGATCTCTCCATGTGTCTTCTCTCAGGGTACTGTAAACTAGGAGTTAAGTCGGAAGCAAGCTCAGCACTCCGAAGCCAGCCCAAACTGGCTTCTCCAAAAGAGACAGTGAAGTCTTAATGCTGGACCGAGCTTACAAATAAAACAATGTTTTATTAAACTACTATTACATTTTGATTGAATGGCATTTGGACTACAGAGGAGCAGACATATTCCTGAAAGTAATTGGTTTTCCACATCTGCTTTCCTTTCTAATTGGACTAATTACTTCAGTGTAGGATCATGTTCACTACTCTCCAGAAAGCAAGAAACCTTGATTTACAGTGAGAAGAGCAGCAATTAGAGAGAATTAATTCATACGGCAACATCTAAATAAATCATATTATGAGAAGACAGCAATGTAATTATTGTGACTGGTGACTCCCTCGTGGAGAAACATCATCCTTAAGCCTAAATCAAGCAGCTGAGTTCCCTGAGGAATCCACCACAGCTCCTCCAATTTCACAGAGCATGTACTACCAATTTTAGCTTTAAGACCTAATTGAGGTGCATTGTCAAAAACAATAGGGTCTAACACTCCTCAGGCAGCTTAGAAAGAACAATCAAATCCTTGACAACCCCATGGTTGTATTCCGAATCAAATGCGTGTTCAACAGCCATGGGTAACATACGCCACCAGCAGCTTCCCATCAAAGGTGCATGAATTTTATAGCTGTAATACCCTCCATGATGAGCCAAGCTTTTCTTACTCTCCAAACCCAGTCCACCCTATCCAGATGGCCGATTAAAAGGCTTAGAGAGGAAAACATGCTGAACTACAGGGTTTCAGAAGATGATCCTGCTCCACACACTGATAATTTATCTTCCTACTTACACATTAGCAAGCTGGAACTACCTTCTTAATGGCAATCAAACATTTATTTGCTACTCTGGCAAGTGGTGAAAGGCGTTTTACCAAGGCAGAGCTCCTCCATCTGCTTATTAGTTCTGTCCTTAGCATCTTGCTCATCAACTCACCAGGAACTTCAGTGTTCCTCTCACAAATGCCTCCTTCTAAGGAAAATATTACCTTCTCATATTGTTCATGTACTTCCAGAAGAAATCCACAATGCCTTTTCCTGGGAGATCATTTCCTCACATAAAACACCACTGAATTTTTCGTGCACGAACTCCATGGCTTAGTGCTTGCTATATCAAGAGCTAGCTCTGGGCATGGAAGCAGAGTAACCCAGTACTCCACCTGATTTCATTAGCTTTCTTAATACAGTCATTCTACTACAGACTACCTCTGTGCAACTCTCACCCTCTGAATTAGTAGTGGGCATTCCCCACAGAAGTAGAAAGAGGCACTTACTGTTTCTACATGTTAGATAGTCAGATTGTTTTATACTATTAGATCACATGCATAAGCATGACAAGAATTAGCATAATATGATGTTATACTTCATGTCCACAACCTGATACATCATCCATCCCTCGCATCAAGAAAGCCAAGTTTCACATCCAAACAATTACCCTCTTTTAGCAAATGCTTGATCCATTAGGAATTAAGGTGATAAATTGTCAGTTCAGACAGGTGGAAACATATCCATCTTGATTTGCCATTCTTTTGCCACAGCAGATAAACATAATCATCAGTTACAGCACCTGCTGGCTCCAAGCAAAGCTCCATGATTGGAAGGAAGAAGCTAAGCCTGGCAAAAAAAAAACAAAGCTTGTCACTTTGTGGTTTTAGGTATACGTATTTAAGAGCTCAGCTCTTTCTGTTTGCATGTACTGCTATTCCAACCTTCTCTCCCTTTCCTTCCGAGAGATTTTCATGGCTGCCATTGCATCTCTAAATGTTTAAGAAAATCAAGATATAAAAACTAAATCAAATAAAAATGAAGAAGTATCCTCTGTGAGTTGATCCTGTCAGACATTTGCATGCAGAAATAAGAAACCCTGGGGAGGGATTCCCTACACCCCATCATCTGGAGTCCATTTCAATGCAGAACACACACACCGGGTGTAAAAAGCTGCACCCCACTCCAGCTGCTCTCTGTACTCATGGTGAGAGTGCCACAGCAGGTTGGAATCTGGAGTTCAGCGACAGGGAGCAGCTAAACAGCTCTGAATGGAGCCCACCTCTGCACACACAAAACTAGTCCATCCGACTCCAGAGACTGCTTCATTATTATACCAGTATTTGTTGCATTATCTTGGCCCAGAAACAGAATAATGGAAAAATGAACCCAATTACTTTGGACACATGGAAAAAGAACAGATCTTAAATTTATTCTAGCCCTATATATCCATAAAAAGATTATGGATGCAGAATTATCAGAAGTCCTAAAGCAAATGAAGGCCACAGGAACCATGTGCACTTTAAAAGAGCCCCAAAAGTTGTATAAAAATACATTCAAGTATCACAACAATGTGAGAACTATAAGGAAGGTAAGTGGGACAGCTCATAACTCACAGCCATCACTCTTTCATCAGTGCTCCGCTGAAGGTTGAGAAGATTTCAAAAATGCAATTATCAACAACAGATTTACATTGAAAGAAGCTTCTCTCCCACAATTCTCACTCCTCGCCCTTCCTCCTCCTCCTCCCTAAAAAGGCAGAAGCAACAAAGAAAGCAACATCTTTAACACATATAACATGTCCATGCAATCAGCTACACCACAATGAGGTGCCCTGGGTTCAGTAACAAAGCAGAGCCTCCTTGGGCATTTGTTAAAAATCAAACCACTTATGACATTTGCGTTGGTCAAGTAGGACAACAGAAGCTTCCTCACACACACTATTGAGCCACAGTGACATATCTTGATATCTTTTTACTCTTCTGGCCAAGTTTCAGTTGTTACTCCTTGTGGGTCATTCACCAGCTCAGCAGTATGAGGAAGTCTTGCACAGCTGGGAGTAGTGGAAAGGAAAAAGTCAGATCCCAGAAACAAGGCTGGTCAGGAGCAGGCAGAGAGAGGTCTTACTGCACCTGGCTGTCCTTCCACCTCCCAAACCTCCACCACACAGAGTCGCAACAGCTCTTTTGACTATTATTTTACCCCCCTGAATGACTCAAAATCAATTTTCTAGCAGAGGTATCACAGGAAAGACACTCTGTGCTCCCAGTTTACTTTCCACTGCTGGTGCTTTCTCCCACCACTCTCCTAATAACCATGGATTAATGAACAATTACACGGCTTCATTCTTCCTGCCATGTAATTCCAAGAAAAGAAGAGCATCTTTCGGGAACATTATGCTTGAGAAACAAAGGAGAGCTTTGACTGTCAAGTCACTGATGTTCCCTCTTTGCTTAAAAGCTTTCCAATTTACTTACAAATTATAGTGTTTTTAATGCAAATTAAGCACTAGAGAACATTCTTTCCGTCCCCCAGATTAGCAAGAACCAAATTGACCAAGAAAGCCAAACATGGAATCTGGACAAAAATGAATATTTAAAATAATGAGCCTGTTTAATTATTCTGATTGGTGAAGTATGAGGTTATTAAATGCCTCTGAACTGATGACAGGGTTTGAGCATATGGTTTTGCTTTCTGAACACAGAGAAAATGTTTTCTGATACTCTGTGTTCCAGTAGTCTTTGCTGAATTAGTTATGGGGATGAAATACAACTACACATGCTCAGAGCCCTTTGGGAAATATCTCTTGCTTCAGAAGCAAATACCACGGTGTGGAAGGCAGAGGCATTCTAGGAAAGGGCAAGCAAGAGCACAGGAATCAGCCAATTTCTGCACAAGTTCCCTGGCTCATTCCAGCTGCTTAGGGAAAAAACAGTGTTCATTCAGTTCCGCTTTTGCTTCATCTTGTCACCAAGTTTACATCTACCTGCTATGTCTCCACTTACACATGCAGGAAAACCCTGAACTTGGTCACAAAGACACTGTACTGAATCTGACAAGAATACACCAAGTTCCTTGTATTGCATTGGGGTAAACACTTTCAGCCTTTTTACTCAGACCCCTGCAAATCCTTCTTAGCCATCAGGCCTTTAAATGCCTGTGAGTTCAAACAGCCAGTTATGCCTTCTGTGTCCAAAAGGCTATTACATGGCACTTTGCTTTCCAAACCCCTGCATCAGGTTACTGAAAGCACACTCTGCAAAAGGAAGGCATCAACAGGGAGAAGACGACATCTCCAGTCTCCACATAAGTAGATAAAGGTGCTATTTTCTCTGCTCTGCTTTCGTAGTATCCATCTGTACAACTCAACTTAATACAACACCAGGTTATCTTTGCTCCTTCTCCACTGCAAAAAAGTTTGGACCCTTCCCTTTCATTCAGGGATTTGAACTCCAGAGATTTTGGTTTTGTGTACAAATATTCTCAAGTTCAGAGGTGCTCATCCCCAGAGTAGGGAAAACCGTGAACAAGCTTTTACTGGAGGTCCTGATTTGAATGTTTTCATACAGGCTGCTTCTCTGAATTTCACAGGCCTTTGGGTCAGCACTCTCCATTTCCACTCATCCAGACAGGAAACTTCATTACTCTCACATAATAAGCATGTTTTGCACAGGGCTGAGCTGAAGCTTGTGATGCATCTACTTTCCCCTTAATAATCTCTCTGCTACCTCCTCATCTGGCTCTGGCAGTGACCTCCTTAAGACAGCAACTACAGGACTCCACTGTGCTCTCGCAGAGCCCATCAAGAGGTTACCTGGGTGAAACAAGTTGGTAACACCATGGCAGCTCATTCACACCTCCTGATTCCTAATGCTATCTGCTCCTCCCATTTCTGGCTTTAATTAGAGGTTCTGGAACTTCTGGAGACAGAAGGGCAAAGAGGTGAATGAGCATATCTGGTCCCTGCCTCCCAGCTCAGTACCTTGTACTTTAAACCTCCCTAATATCTAATGACTCTGAGCACAGGGTGACTGCCTCTGCCCTTTGGTGTGCTTGGATAAAGGTCAGAACCCAGAGGAGGAATTCACTGTTCTTGAGCTTTTTAGTACAGATCCCCATGCTTCGGCTTAGCCACTGGGCACCTGACTCCCATCTGCCATCCCATCTCCCGCACTGCACCAACTGCTCCTGTTCCCTCAGGGAGAAAGCTGGAAGCAGAACACAAACCACTGTGCAATTACCTTGCCGACAAGTTCCCTTGAGCTAACACGGGGAAGCAGTTTGGGATTCCTCTGAATTCAACACCCCCTTGCTCCTCCATTTCCTCTTGGTTTCTTGCACTTTAATGCAATTATGCACCATGTGAAGAACGTTTCAGCCTTAAGCCTAAAACAGATGCTCTGAAACGGTACAGGGGAAGGATGGAGATGAGGCATTACCCCATGGGCTCAGAAGGGCCAGGCAGGAAACAGTTCCAGCTGCTGAGCAGATTTCTCCATCATTCTGCCAAGGTGTTTTCTGTTGGTTTTTAACCATTTACAATTATCAGCTATTTCAGAATGCTTTAAAGTAGCTTGACACCTAAGGGCAGGAACTGAGGCCCTTTCCCAGAGACCACAGCACCCAGCTGCTGTGCTGGTAACCTTGTGATGCTTCCCAGCATGGGCAGAGCCGGCTGCCTGGAGTAGCCACGGGCACCTAAAACTAAGTCGGATGCAGTCCACGCACCACTCCACTGCCAAAATACATCCCTGTGCAGCTCCCCCTGAGCTTTCCCACTGCTGGCAGGGGCTGGCAAATCCCCCCTCAGGAAAAAGAAAACAAACCTCAAGCTCCTACCTACATGAGCTACTGCAGGAAAAAACACAAAACCCACAAAAGCCAACTAAGCAAACAAAAAGGAGATAAAAGCAGTTTGCTTTAAGGCAGCAGCTTTTCTGAAAGCCCACAGTAAATCTTTAAGATTATCAATAATGAACACATTCAGTGTCTTTTTTTCAGCTTCTTTTAAATCACTTCTTCTAGTGGAAAGAAATCAGTCCGGGGGGTTCTTCATATGCGAGCTGCATTTATTATAAAGGGACTGACATTGTGAGAGGCTGAGAGAAGTAAAATGAGCCTCGACAAGGCTCAGGGAAAAAAACCCACACTGCCACTTTATAGTCCTTCCTCCACCTATTTGTCACAGCACCCCAGTAATGAGCACTGGAATTCATCTCTCGCTAATGACACTCACAGTGGTAGATGTTTTCCCAAATTTAGTCTAGTGACAACACAAAGTCTTTAATATGCAAAAGAGCCCTTTGTGTAACTCACCATAACTTTGGTGTCTTGTCACGCCTTACACAAGTTCCAGGAGAAACAAATTGCAATAATCATAGGAGTGAACAAGCTGGAAGGAACATGCCACAACAATAATGAAATCTGTTGATTTTTGTGTACATGTAGACATAAATTATTTAAAACTAAATGCAGCTCCATGGATTTCTTAAATCACAGTAATTCAGCCCTATAGAGACCACATACGTGTCACACACCCAAGCAGCAGTGAACACCACCGTCAGCCACTCCCCAATTCTCAGCTGCCTCAGACACAAGCATTGTGCCTTAAGCTCCATCTTCTATTCCTGTCACATTAATATTTTCCTCAGCTACTGAGGCCGTATGAAAACCACGGCTCATGCTCTTCGCATATGGCAGATATTAGCACGTTATAAACCAAGAGGACCGCTTTACAGGATTGCTTCCAAGCCACAGGAGAAACGGTGCTGGCAACACTCGCGCTACGTAAAGCACAAGCTGGGACTCCAAATGATGAAATGGGCTTTGCAATGACAGAACTGAAAGAAAAAATAAACTTGACGTGTTAATGATTGGGGTTTTTCCTTCTAAACCGCCGCCTGTACCCCCCACCTGCACCTGTATCTTTGCCCACTGGGGCAGAGCACAGAACCAACCGGCGCTGGGGCAGGCAGATTGTATGCGAAGCTCACAAAAACACGAGCTCCCATGGGCGAAAAGCATCGAGCAGAGCTGCTGAGCAGCACAACGCTCCCGAACGAACACACAGTGGGGCAGTGCTGCATACTGCCACCTTCATATCATAACCATCATAGAACAGTTTGTGTTGGAAGGACCTTAAAGCTCCTCCAGCTCCAACCCCTGCCACGGGCAGGGACACCTTCCACTGGAGCAGGGTGCTCCAAGCCCT
>JANRGW010040019.1:0-46421 GCA_024733675.1 Psilopsiagon aymara
CAGCCTTCCAGTATCTGAAGGGGGCCTATAGGGATGCTGGGGAGGGACTCTTCATTAGGCACTGTAGTGATAGGACAAGGGGTAACGGGTTCAAACTTAAACAGGGGAAGTTTAGATTGGATATGTGGAGGAAATTGTTTCCTGTAAGGGTGGTGAGGCACTGGAATGGGTCGCCCAGGGAAGTTGTGAATGCTCCATCGCTGGTGGTGTTCAAGGCCGAGTTGGACAGAGCCTTGGGTGGCATGGTTTAGTGGAAGGTGTCATGGCAGGGGGGGTTGGAATTAGATGATAAGGTCCTTTCCAACACTAACTATTCTGTGATTCTCTGATTCCATGATTTTGGTTAGGTCTTGATTACAGCTGCACAAAATGCAGAAGGACTGACCTTGGCAACTTTGCAAGTCTGAAGTTTCTAAATGAACATGAAACCATTTAATTTATTTTTGCTGATTGACATTAGGTTAATTGCCTAATGTTTGAGAGAGAGAGAAGTAAAACAAAAACTCTGATAAAGGGGCGGGGGCTTCTGTCCGCTGTGAGACCTAGCATCAAAAGACTGAATTCACTCAGATTGGAATGACCTCAGGGAACTAATGGGCTCCCAAAGCACCTAGAGCATATGAGGTTTAGCACCCACAGTGTGTTGCTTCCTACCTGCTATATGTTATTTCTTGATTTTTATTGTTCTTTTTTTTATATAACAATATTTCAGTAAGTGAATTAGCACAGAAAAAAACATTCTTATATGATTTAAATGACTGATTTGTCTAAGTTATTTTTCAAAGTAAAAGATATCCCTAAATTCAAGATTGAGATAGACTATTTTCATTTGCAGCAGGGTTATATATGAAATCCACTTTCATAGCGCATGATTTTGACAATATTTTGACATGATCTTGCAAAAATTAATTGTATATTTTGAAAAGTGAATGCTCCTTAATAAACAACAGTCTGCTTTTATAATTTGAAGGAAGAGATACCGTTGCCTGGTGGGAAATAACTAAAACTCCTTTTCTCCTCACAGCCCCTTGGGGAAAGAAGTCCTTAGTATTTACAAATAAAGGAGTTGAAAAAGTAAAATACTGGGTATTAATGCTTTATGTAAAGAGACCTATTGATTTAAGGAGAAAATGAGAGAGGGGGAAGAATTCCAGTAGCAGTTGGCTTTTCATACATTTCTAGAGGGTAGCAGTTGGCTTTTCATACATTTCTAGAGCATATGGCCTAATGCTAAGCATCTGGTTTGAAATGTCTGCTTTCCCTTGGGCCATCAACTCACATTTAGGCAAGCTTCGTTTATACCTTTATTTTCAAGACAGATCATTTGGTCTGACTCTCTGGTTGCAGGAGGATTTTTGCTCAGGTAACACCACTGATACTGGCTCAAAGGGTTTCATCCTGTTTACTGGGTAGGTTTTTCAGGCTTCATCTTAAAAACAGTAGTTTGGTTGGCTACATGTCATTCTTTGAGGATCCTTGTGCGGCAGAGGGAATTTTCTTGGTGTCATTGTTCAGAATTTCCCTTGTGTCCCTAGTGCTATGCAACATTTCTGGGATGGATGATGTATTGCTTTTGCTTTTCTTTTGTGCTTTGACTATTTATCTGAAAACCTTGGAAATTACATCTGAATTGGACATAAAGCTTTTGGATAAGAGCAGGTAACTGTGTTCAGAGTGAAAAAAAAATCACCATTATATGGTGAGTAACACAGGACTGTTGCATCCTCGGTGCTGGTTGCATGGGGTTTTACAAGATAAGGCTTGTTACATGCCTTGAGTCATACTTCTGTCTTGCTTTGATCTATGTTATCTATCACACAGAACGTTCCCTTCAGACACGTTCTAATAAAACCAAGAGGTATATTTTCTTGTAATAAAGAGGCAAATCTGAAACAACGGTAGAAGAATAGGAGGGCAGTGGAAGGGCAGATTCATTTTGTGATTGTTTTGTGAAATTGTTTATGCTGTCATGTATTCCTCTTTGCTGAAATCATTGAACAGATTTCCTGCAAATTTTACATTATGCTGTGCTGCAGCTGGTGACCTATATGCTGTCATCTGCATGGGTTTGTATAGTAAGAATTTGAGTTTTGAATTAGTTTTCTTCTCTATTATTTATTGATAGCATGTTTCTAGAAAAGGAGGAAAAAAAAAGGGGGGGGGGAGAAAAATAACAGGGAGATTTATATATCAAATGATGAGAAAAGAATTTAGCCTGCTGTACAGTAATTGAGTGGCACAAACAATTCCCCCTGTTGAAAAGAGATTAATCAAAAGATTAACCAAAACCACTTGCTAACGGCAGTTTTAGTACAGTCCAGAATATGTACTAAGCAGAATTAATCCTTCCAAATTGCTGAGAAACTCAGGGACTTGGAGATTTAACCCAGAGTGCTGCAGTTAGTAAACCATTTCCAATCAGTTTGTCAGGTTTGTAATTACTTTTTTGTTTTGCTTTGGAAATACAAAATCTCAGCCATGTTAGTGGCAGGGGTCACACCCTTGTCTGGACTGTAGCATCCTTGTGTCCCTCAGTTCCTGCAAGATTGTACAGGGCTGGGGCTATGAAGTCTGCTCAGTGTTGTGCCAGCTATGTGTTCAGTAGAAAACTGGGTGGCCACCACTGATTTGGGGAGAATTCCTTTAGCTTGTGTTCTGTCTGCATCTTTGCCCATCACTAGTATAGATCCCAGAGCAGTTGGTGTAGCCCACTACACTGATGTCTTTTAGCCACTTCAGGGTCTGTCTACATAAGCAAAGGGATCCTTCATTAGTCAGCTGTATTGATTTTGTGTTGGCTTTGTACAATCACATCCCTACTGCAAAAGAGGTCTTACTCCACATCCACTTACTGGATGTCAGAGAGCTTTGATAGGGCATTGTGTATCTCTAGGGATGATCAAGGGCTGTAATGAAGAGCATGCCTTATTAAGGGGTGTCTGTATAGGTTAACTTAATAGGGGACCTGAGCCTTTCTATAGAAATATTTAGTACAAATAATGTCTACTGTGATTAGAATTTAAAATAATCTGCTTCTCTGATCTGGTTCCCAATGGCTTTATGTGATCAAAGGAAAATTAAGAAAGAAGTGAAAAATAAACAATACTGAAAAGATAAATGGGAATCCTGCACAATTCATTTAGTAAATAGTTTTTTCCTCAAGTGCCTTTCAGACTGCAAGAAAGAAAGAAGAAGCAGTAGGACAAAAGGATTCTGGAAATTTCACTGTGATACTCTGTTTTCTTCAGGCTCTTCCCTTCACCACAAAGCATGACAAAAATCACAGCAAAGTGGGAATGAGGCAGAAGCTTTGTCTTTTTTTGTTTTGTTTTGTTTTTTTTCCCTCTTTGTCTTCATGACTGACATGCTCAGTACTTCACTTTCCAAACTGTCACCTTCCCTCCTCAAACTGCTTTCAAATCCCGTGGAGCTTCTGCTAGGGAACAACCCTGTCAGATGTGCCCATCTGCTTCTGACACATTGATGTACTCAAGGACCCAGAAGAGGAGTTAATCCCTCCTGCTCTTGCCCCACTTTTCTTTCTCTCAAATTTCCCCAGTCCAAATTTTCCTGGAAGTTTGTTTTTTTTAAGTAAGCCGGGAGCTGAACAGGGAACCTGAGCTCCATGAGCCTTCCAGCCATGGTGGCTTTGCTGTTGTACCTGGACAGCAGCCTTGCTGCTACCCTGCCATGTTTCTTTGCAAAGACCTACTGACAGCTACTCCTGCTGCTCCAGGTCCTTCCCACACTGGGACCTGGGACATCAGGGAGGACATCACACACCTCCATGGAGAGCTCAGCTAAATACTAGACAGAGATCACAGCTGTCAGAGGAGCCAGAGCGAGTCTTTGCCAAAGAAGGCAAGGCTGGGAGATACAGCAGCACATGAGGGTACAAATTAGGTTTCTTTTGCTGTGATAACCAGGGCATTTCTTAACTGTCAGGTGCTGGGGTCCAGAAGCCATGAAATGCAATGCAATTCCCTTCCTTTAAAAAGTGCTCTGGTGGGTGAGGTGAGCCAGAGAGTTTACCATTCCCTTTCCTCTTGCTGTTTGTTTTCTTTTGTCCTACAGTATCAAATTTCTCTGCAAACATAGAAAATTAGCATAAAAGTACAGGTTGATTAAAGCCAGGCAGCAGAACAGTAGGGTCCCACTGACTTTCTGAAAGATTTTCTTCAGAGGATATACTAGTAACTTTTGGTTTTGATATTCCAGTAACTAATTTGCTGTTGCTTTTTTTTTCTTCTTCTTTTTTTTCCACTTTTGTGACCTTTTAAAATGTACTTGTTTGCTACAAAAATGGATTAATTCTTGTTGAGTAGTTAAGTTTTTCTAGGTGATGGTCAAATTTAAGATACTTAAGGAAAACTACCACTTCTGATTCTTCATCGGATACTCTGACTCGTTACCACCTATCCTGTGTGGGGTTAAAGGAGTCCCATGTTTCATATTTTTGCTACAGAAAATGATCAGCACTTTTTCATTGCTGGTCCCCTGGTATTTTGAGGGGGGCAAAAAAGGAAGAGCAAAGCAAAGCAGTATTTCTTGAGTAGTTAAAGGCTAAAACTGCAGTAGACACAGGCCCATTGATTTGCGTGGCAGGGCACTTGAACACTGCTGGAGTTTCGGGGTTGAGGCTGTTGCAATTTCTATGTGATTTCCTTTTGACATACTGCAGTTTTGAGCTCCTGAGGTCCCCTGAGGCTTTATGTGGATTGAGAGAGCCTTAGTTAAGCTTGATTTGATGCAGCAGCCTTGGAGCCAAGACAAAGCAAAGCTTTTGTATTTTCTAAAGAGCACATTATTCTCAGAAAACTTAATTTGTACCCTCTACTTTTGCTAGTAAAAGAGGCAGTGCTGCTCTGCCCTCCATGAGGTAGTAGCAGGGTTTTATTCCCTCCTGCCTCCCCTGAACATCTGTTTTAATCGCGGTTATTTACCTATATTTGCCTGCAGATCTTGACAAGGATTCTTATATAAATATAAGGTGAAAAAAATGAGGTGCAGGAGGATATTTTGCTTTGAGCATAGTGAACATCTGGAGGCTCTTTTTGTCCTGCTGTGCCTGTGCAAGAGTACCTCAGAAATCAAGGGAAAAATAATGTGTGTTAGTAAATACGGGATAATGCTTCATAAATAAGAGAAGTGGAAGAAGAGCAAGAAAAACATTATCCACCAATACTGTGATACAAGTAGAAGTTTTTGTAGCTGAGTGGGCAATGTGCAGAAAACCTAATCCTCTGGATATTTTCCCAGGCCTAATCTGATGGCTTCTTTTCACTGCCGAGAATTGTCCTATTTTTTCTTACCCTTGGCCATGGCTCATGCAACAGATACAACTACGGGATGGCATAATACTCCAAGGTTCTTAGTCTGCATAACAGCTCACAAATATCTCTGATAGATGTGGCAGAGCATTAGCAATCGCTATGCAGAAGGCCCTTGCCGACAGTACCAAAGAAGTGAAAGTGCAGCTGTCCAGATTGCGTGCAGATCAGTGTGCTTGTAGAGTGCCTCATGCTGTAGTGTTTGACCAAACAGAACATGGTAATGAGTGCTTTATCTGGCAGAAAGCATCCCATGTCCAGCACACACAGATGCTAGGGACTCACCTTTGCTGTGCAGACGTAAACCTGGCACAGTCCCACTGAGGTTGGGGGCAGACTGCTGGTGGGCAGCAAAATACATGATGTCAGGTGTTGTGCAGCTATGTACTTATGCCTACATGGGCCATGATCTGGAATAAAGGAAATCAGGAGGATGAAATCTAGCACTGAGAATGCCACAGTGTGGGACTAAAGATACTGATATTAGGAGCTTAGAAGCTTAGGAGCTTTTTTTCTGTGCCCAGCTGGGCTTTGCTCTGTGGATGTAGCATAGAGGTATTACAGCTTTGCAATGTGCTCCTTTTAGTCTTGATTTGCATCCTCATCTTATTTTGTCAGGGATCAGTAGTAATCTGTTTTCTGTAAATGCTTGCAGTTCTGCCTGGAAAGTCAAGGATCAGTGCGTTCTGCTGCATGCAGAAGTGGAAGAGATCTTTGTTTACCTGCCATGTGCAGGGATCAGGTAATGAAGGTTAGATTCAGAGAAGCATCTTATGGTGGTGTGCAAGTGATCCTCCTGAGGCTTAATGAAAAGACATGGAATACATCATATGTGGGGCCACAGATACTGCATGTTAGAAGCACATAGGAAGTATGCAAGAATCATAAGATACATGGGCTCCTTCAAGCCTAGAAATCCAGAAGAGCAAACCACATGTCTAGGCAAGGAGATGGGAAAGTAACAAAGCGCGCAATCCTTGCATGAATTCTTGCTAACTAGCTCTTGCATCTCTCTTGCTACATCTATGTGCAATAACCAGAATGAGGGGAGCTCTACTTTGTCTTATCTAGGTGCTGAGTAACTCAAATTATCAGTAGGAAAAATTAAAAACCATTCTGGGATCTTTTTATGCAATCTCTGTAAATCTATCTGGGTAGTGTGTGTTTGTTATGCCTATTACACTCCCATATTTTCTGTGCTGCATTTCTGTTGCTTTACATGTCTGAGATAATCCTTTTCTAAAACTGGAGGGAAAAGTGACACTGACTAGCAAGATAAATCTGATTTACCGGCAGTGCTAACAAAAACGTTGGAGGTATGCTTTCTGAGAAGAAGAGGGCAAAAGCATTAAATGCATTTTCCATGCAGCAGAGCTCCTTTATTGGTTTCTTTTTTCTCGGTTTGGTTTGTTTTGGGTTCCATGAGTGAGTAAGATCTGCACGCATTATTAATAGTCAGGAGCACAAGTGAGCTGGCTTTTACCCATAGCACTGCTGTTATCTCTAACACACAAATAAGCTACAGCTAAATTGCAGAATTAATCACATTAAATTTTTGGTCCTGATAAGGAAAATGCCACTCTATTTTTATTTATATTGAGCCCGGAAAACAATTTAGCTGAGTTCCTCTGGTTGTGCAGTTTGCTTCCATTTCAGCATCCTAGAGCATTACATTAGATCTTATCATTGCTCCTGCATTAGTGTGTCTAAGCATCATTCCAGTGATTATATCCACCTTCTTCGACTCCACTGCTAAATGAACTAGGACCGAAAAGCTAATTACACCTTTGCTAAGGAGGAAAGTTTCCTATTATCCAGTCTATCCAGACAAAATAAATGCACTCTGAGAGCTACAAGCCTTGACAAGTTTGTTTTATCCTGTAGAGGCTGGGGGCTCCACGAAATGTAGGTTTTTGGGGGAAATGGCAGTCAGATGTCGCTGGGATATAGACCTGAAGACAGAGGTGGCAGCAGCTGTTTGCCAAAAAGATCCAGAATCTTTTTATAATATACCATGCTGACAATTTGGAAGGGCCTAGGCTCCATATTTGATTTATAATATTGCTTGGTCTGCTGACTGTCTTACCCAGGCCTGCGAGGATTGCTAAACCACAGACCCCCAGAATCTGTAATTCAGGAAAGACTGGAGGTGGTGGAACAGAGGAAACTCACTGCTTTTAGCAGAAATTGGAGGAAGCTGTGCTGGAGCTGTGATGAGGAAATTGTGGAGGCAGGAAGGAATGCAGTCTAACAAATCATGCAAATTGGGGTAGGCTCCAAACCTGAAGCCACATCCTCTACAGGGCATTGGTAGGTTTGCTGTATGTACAAGCCCACTCAGTACTATAAATGTTATAAACCATAGTCATAAAAAATAACAAGTATGTCTGAGGAAACCCTGACCTGATTATAAAAAAGCATTCTAGTTCCACTGAATGAACTATTTCCTGAAAGTGATTAAGTTGGATGGAGTAATAAATGGAGTAATAAATCTCTGCATTTGATCCTCCAGGTTTAATCCATGAGACAAGATTTATGACTGGACCCATTAACTCTTGGTACTGGGAAAATGCTCTTCATCTCCCTCTCATCTTAATGCAGACATATTAATTTGAAAGGTACATCTTAGCTTTCAGTTGAAGTAGGGAAATTTTTGAGAATATTTCACACTAAAAACATGCTAGACAAGGTCCCCAAGCAGTGCTCTTCTGATGCATGCAGCATTTTGCTGGTTATTCTGAAACTAAGCTATGGTTTGACTGAAACCTAAAAAATGAGGAAAATCCACTTAAAGCATCAGACTGTTCTGAATTCATGCTGCTATTGCCAGATGTGTTGGCTACTCTTGGATCTATTTCTGCATGAGAGAAGACTATATGAATTGCATTGTATTATCCTAACAGGATGTGTTACTAGCAAAATACAGGACTTAACTAGGCATTTCACTGTCCCTGTGGATTTCAGCCAGTCTGCTGCAGGCACATTCAGGCAATTTGAAGATCCAGTATACGTATTTGTACGTTTTAATAGTCTGAGCAACTAGAAAGGCACTAAAACATATAGATGCATTATATAGGCAATTCAGCCAAGCCAAAAGACCAGATCTCAACAAATCTGAGCTTTTGGGTAGCTCAGCAGCAAGAGTAAAAATGACCTCCTATTTAGGCTTTTGTAAATTTGCCTACACAAAAGCATGACTTGGAAAACTTGCGAGAAATCTGGGAAACTCATTTTTGAATATTTTTAGCGCCAGATCTCACTTCCATACTATTTCATAGCAAAAAGTAAAGACTGTCAGCAGAGCTTGCTCTACAGAAGCATTCAGCAGCTATACTGAAACATTGTACGTTGAAATCTTAGGAGCCAGAGTCTTAGAGTTTAGCTTTTATGGTACAAAGTGTCTTTCATAGAATGTGTATTTCAAGATGCTTTCCACAGTTATAAAATAGCTGCAGAATGATGTGCAATATTGGCTGGGTAGCTAATAAGCTCCAGTGAGATCTCTTTGTTTCTTCCTGAAGTTGTTTGAAACTGGATTTTTACCTTATAGGGTAAAAAAACCCTGGCTAAATACAAGTTTCACAGGTAAGCTAGAAGGCAGTATCCCATTTTAGGCTTCTTTTAATTGTATTAATGCAGAAGAGCCCTGCTCTCTGTGCATCATACAATCCAGTGGTTGAGAGTAAGGGGGGATGGGGAGCTGTCTCTGTGTGTATGTGTGAGTACATATATATGGTGTAAAACACCCACTGCTTCAAGTGAGTTTAACTGCCTATTTTCAGATTGTTATTTCTGACACTAATGGAGAAATAAGTTCTTTTACAGTGTGCTTTCAGGCACTAATACAATAAGCGTGTTACTATCCACAGCATTCGAAGTCCCTTAACATCAGTGAGAGCTTAATTGTAAAATATTACCCCATAATAAGGGCATGCATGTTTTGTAAGTGTAAACATTAAGGCTGTTCCAATTACAGGTTTCACTCGAGCTGCTTTGGAAGGACAATACCTCTCTGCCTGCTTTCAACAAGCAGAGAAAGGTGTAATCTGTGTTATGGGCTGATTCTGTGCATGCTTAGCTGTACTGACTGAATAGTCCATTGACATCAAAGAAAGTCTCTGGAAGATGAAATCTTGGCATCCTATGGTCAGCTAGGGTTTCACCTAGGCTCCATAAACTAAAGCATGCATGTACATTCTTTGTAGATTTTGGACCTTAAGACTAAACAGTACCCTGAGATAGGGCCCTTTTAAAGTCATTAAGACTGCAAAATGGAGCTGTGCCACTAAATATCTGAAGAAGAAAGACTTCTTTTTTCCTATTTTTTTTTAAACCTGGTGAGGTGGCAAACTAAGAAGAATTCATTTGGGTTGAGAGTCTGGAAGGTGATTTGAATTGGTGAGCTGCACAGAAATGTCCACACTTCTGTCTTGATAATTTCTGACGTTCAGTGTCAAGCTAAAATGTTCAAAGGGTGGCTGCAGCCAGGCACACTCTTCCTCTTGTTCAGCACTTCCATTCTCATGGCTCTTGTGCCGGAGCACTGCCTGCAGCCTGTGTCCAGCCAGCCCCATGTGCTTTGCTGTGGTTGGAAATGGTTTAGCTCATCTGGGTTCAATAGCATTGACACAAATAAGTTTTAAATTAATGATAAGCTATACAGAATTTCGGGACCTTCTTGTGGCTGCCCATGGGAGACAGCAGTATTGTTAGAATTCAGTTTGCTTCTAGACTAATACAGACTGTGTACTGAAGTAACACTTTTAGTGGGACGCTCTGCAAGCCACGTCAGCTCAGGATTTTCAGAGGAGGAGAAGGGCCACAGTGGTAAGATGGATAGAGCCTGAACTTCAGCCATCCACAACCTGATGGTGGTGGATGTAGCTGGCAGATATGACCTCCTGTGCTCAGAAATACCTTTAGAAATGAAGCTTCTGCTATGCCCCTTGAAATACCTGTGTTTTCAACACACTTTTAATGCTGCTCTGTGTTTTGTGATGCTGTTCTCTGTGCCTGTGCAGTGTTGGGTGGGTGAGGTGATCTTGCTCTTTGCTAGAGCCCTCACTGACATCAGGATGTGTCATCAAAGGTAGCTGTACGTGTGTGAGCTGGAGGGGCCATTGTTCCATTTTGTGCCTTCATGGGTACCTTAGCATGCTCTGGTTTTGCTCTTGGTTGACTGTCAATTTTATACAATAATATAAACACTCAGGCACTCCTCCATATCTAGTAGATCTGGAAGCAGCTAATTAGCTGAATACAACCAAAACCAAAGTGAAAAAACAGATTCTCCTCCTCATTGGAAGCATTTCTGTGGAGCAAGATGTCTGTCATCTGCTGCAATAGCCAAAGGACTGCCTTCAAGTGCCAAACATGGGGTGAAAGATGGTCATTCAGAGTGCGAGACACAGGGAGGGTGAGATGTCCATGCTTTCCTGACTGTCACAGCAGTAGAAATGCAGAATAACCTTTTCTGCATCACTGTGGTTTGCTGGTGGTGTGACTTTGCAGAATTTAACCCCTGGCCCTGCTCAAGGGAGCTCCTCCGATCATCCTGCTCCCTTTTCCATCCAGGAGCGGAGGAGTGTAGTCACCCGTGCTCATGGAGCATGGAAAACATACAGAATGCTCAGCAGTAGGTCTGGCCCATGACATCCGTTGTCTGTGCACTTGAGCAACCCATTTCTTCCCCTTTGGTTTATTCCTTCAGGCCCTTGCACAGGGGAATAATCTGTTTCCATTTTATTCTTCCAATTGAAATCAACATGACTGCTCACAGAAGCTACAGATCAGGCTTCCAGGTTTGTCAAGCTGCACTTAGTTCATCTCTGTTGGTAAACTTCTTTGCAAATCTACCCAGGAGAAAATGGTCAGAAAATGTGTGTGGCTTGGAGACTCAGTAACCTACCATTTAACAATGGCTAAAAGGATTTCTCTATTTTTATGTAGAGTTCAGATCAATAAATCTTTAATAAAGATCTTTTTTTTTTTTAGATAATATGTCTTTTGAGCTATGGGAATGCTAAATTACTACAAAGAGGAGTTTCAGTGCAGAAAAAGAAAAATAAAAGCTCACATCTCAAATTTCAGCCATGGGGATTTTATGTTTTAATCAGTTTGCTTAATAAAATACAATAAGACTATTGCAGTTATCAGCAAGATTCTTGTCAGAAATCTGAAACTTAGGGCTGCGTCATTTTTTAATATGAGTCACAAAAGTAAATGGCAAATACAAAGCATTCAGCCAAAGTTGTGTGTGTGTGTTCCAAGATGGCTTTCTTATTCTGTTGCCTCACTAGCTTGAGTTTATAATGACAGCGCTGGAGATATGATGTCTTTGTACTTAATCCTTAGAAGGAATTAAAATCAGGAGTCTAACCAATTACGACTAGGAGTTTGGATTCAGAGTTACAGACACTTCAAAGAAAGCTGACTGCCCAAAAAGACATTTGCCCATGTCACTGTTAGTTCAGATGTGAACTGTGAGGTGTGTTTGGTAAAAAAGGCTGTTTGTTTCATATTTAAAAGCAAGCTTGTGGATGTAACAGTGGCAGTCATGTTTAAAAAGTAGTTGTATGTATTATAATAAGATAATAAATAATACATGTCTGTCTATATGTATCTGTCCACCCATCCATCCATCTAGCCATCCATCCATGTAAATCCATTCCTCTTAACTGTGAAATTACAAATTACAAAAAATGTTCATTCTCCCTGGTATGCTCTGTTTTTCCCTCAGCACAATTCTGAATCTGAACCTCAGATTAAATAATTCTGTCAGGCTTGCTGGAAATGTCAGTGTGACCAAAAGGCAGATCTCTTCTTGCATTCAGCAGTGATTTTTTGTGCTTGGCCTTTCTTTGGTTTGGGGGCAGTGCAATGATAAATCGTTATTGGCATTTACAATTTGTTACATTTTGCTTGCATCTAGTCTGTGTCAAATGATGTGGGAGCAAGGCAGGCTTCACTAGTGTCCAGACAGTATTCAGGATTATCTAGAAAAGGACCAGGACCATCCTCTTGTGTAGAAAACATAGGGTTTTACAGAAAACATTGGTTGAGAGGTACGGCCCTGCTCAAGCAATTGTTCTCTCTGTTACTCCAAGGACTGGGACCTCTTTGGTCCAATTCCCAGGAGTGTCTCAATGGGTTACAGTCAGCTAAATGGTGTTTTCTGTTACCTGCTGGTGGTGGAGCAAAGTCCCCGCTGTCCTTGGTGGGGCTCTAGGAGGCTCAGCGAGCTGTTTGGGATGTGGAAGGAAAGTGATGGAGCACACCTCCCTCATAGGGAGCATTGCTGCTTTGCATCAGGGTGGCCATAGGCTCCAGAGATACCAGTTTTAATAATTGAGGGATGAACAAGGCAGAGTTGAGGTTGGGCTGGTGGGGAGACAGCAAGAGAAATACTTGGCATGGTGGGAAGCTGGCGAGACCAGCTCTGCAGAGCAGTATTCACCCAAGTAACTGTAACTCTTTTTTGGCTGCCTTTGCATCCTTGTTATAAATTATTTTAATTTGTTCTGTGGATTTATTAAGTGCCTCTTGTCCTGGTGGCTCAGCACTTATTTACTGAGTTAAACCAAGCAGTAAATTACCTCCGCTTGCCTGGCCACAATGGACAACATGACAGAACTGCCGCTGCTGTGTTAGGAAATGAAAATCAGGCCAGAAATAAAGATAATGGGAAGCCTTTTAATGTATTTCCTGCCTTTGCCTTCTGCTAAATCTCCCTTGAGAGAGGAGGCCATGCTGGGAACCCTCTTGGAGAGCACCTCTGCTGTCCAGGGTCTTAAAACTAAGGAGCCTCCTTGCTGACAGATAAGTGCTGATTTTCTTCCTGCTGGAGCCTACATAAAAGTTGCTTTTTGACACGGCTCTTAATATTTACATCAAAGTGCACCGTTTCCCTAGAGAAGACTGATCCAACCTGAGAACTTGTTCCATCCATTTGTTCTGGCTCCACTTTGTCTTCTGCAGTGGAGTTGCGGTGGGGCTGCGTTTTCCCCAGTGATTCACAGATAGGTCAGGTATTAGGTGGGCATGTGGGAGTTCTGCATCTGGTTCCACAGTTGGCCCTTCTCCACGAAGCCCATTAAAGCTTTCAGTCTACAATTTAGGCTAAGAAATTCTATTTTATCAATTTTATTGTCCTCAAGGTATGATAGTGAATGTCAGATTGGATTATAGAAATGAAGACTTTTACTGAGAGCCTGTTAAATGCTCTATACTAATTTTATAACTTAGTTTATAAACTGCTTCTGCTAACATTGAATTGATTGTAAGCAACGGTGTGGAGGCTGTTTGGTCTTCTGTTACGTTGCTTCTCAGTAGAAGCTATACAGTTGTGGAGTTCAGTCAAGAGTATCAGATAATCATAGTGGGTTCCCAGCATTTGGTCATTTACAATCCCCATACATTTTCTGTGAAAACATTTTCCCTTTCCTGACTCTTGTTTTTGCTGACCTTTTCTAGCCAGGAGACAAGGTTCCTTTATTAGTCTGTAAATCAGAGACATTTAATTGGCTTCTGCAATTTCAGTATGGGTTTGGTCATGTTCCAATGGAAAAAATGTTGCTTTGACCAACCACTGTGATGTCTGTTTTTCCAAGCAGGAGACAGGAGAGAGGGAAGAGATAAGATACAGTCAATCAGAGAATGCCTTTTCTAATTACAAATAGCTCGTGTTTTTCCTGCTGTGGGCAAAAGGCCAAATATAATATATTAGAGAATATAACAATATAACTGTATATAATATGCTACATATAGATGCAGTGTATTAGAGAATATAACAATATGAAACAATATGAATGTGTTTCATATTAGGAAAGAAAACTCACATGTGATCTTAGAGTATCTTCAATAGAAGGGATATGCATGTTTCTTTGGAATAACCCAGCAGTTTGTAAAAGGGAGAATTTTCTTCCATTAATCTGACTAGCAGTGGACTCGGAATGCAGTTACAATGCTGTTTACATTCACAACCATACTCAGATCAATTCATAGTAAAGGCAAGCTCCTCTAATGACTGGAAAGAGTCCAGAAAATGTTAGGAATTTCTCAGACTCTTTCTAGGGTGCCCTGCAGCTAATTAAAACCAAGGAATAATAAAAACATAATAAAAAAAATAGAGGAAGTGCAAATACAGATTGCAGAACTAACCTCAAGGGTCTTTGCCATTTCTAAGCTGTCTTCACTTGAATCTAACTTTTGGGGGGGATAACTTCATTTATTTACATTACAGTCTACGTTGCACAACCCCAGTAGGATGGGCACTGCCTTTCTCCTTTCTGTCCAGCTCTTGTAGCGTCTCCATGCTGGCTAGTCTTTGTGCACCCCATCAGCACCTGAAGATGTTTCTTTTCATTTCCACATGTAGGCATCTCTGTGAGTGTCTCATTTATTTGCTCTTCTCCATTTGAAGCTGTGTTAGAGTCCAGACACACAGCTGAGTGTCACATAACGAAAGTACAAATCAAGAGGTGTGCATATAGGAGGTTAGGCTTTAAGCATGGGAAGGCTTCATCTCTTCCCAAGGTTGCCACCCTCAACTTGACATCAGCAGGCTCTGCCACATTCAAAATGCAAAAAAAGGCTCAGGGGGAGTCAATCATCTGTTGGCAGGGCAAGATGAGGGCGGGCTGCTTGGTGTAGAAAGTGCTGTCCCTGGGGCACCTCAAGAGCAAGGCTTCGGGTAGCAAGCAGGGTGCAGTGCCCCATGGACTGGGGAGCTGGGTGGTTGCTATCAAGCTGTTCATCACCACCAGGAAGAGCTTACTCATCCTCCCCACCTACTGCCACTTAAATCACACTGCCTTAAATAAACAAAGCAAAGGGGTTAAAGCTTTTAGCTCTCTTTCCAGAAGCCATTAGAAAGAGCTGATAAAGCAGCTGGTGGAGGAGAAAGCTGATTGGAAGCTGAAGGTCTGGGTCGTGCCTTGAAGATTGGACACCTAAGAGATGGTTTTGTGGGAGAGGGATAGTGGAGCAGCTTTGTCACAGGAGAGAGTTGCTGGGTTTTCCTACTTGGCATCTGGTGGGAGAAGATGGGCTTCAGGCGCTGCCAAAGAGCTTTATAGAGAAGCCGTTTTCTCTGCTGATGCTCGCAGGGCTGTGTTGAGTTTGGAGGCCAGTGGCTGCTGTTTCTTTTGGGCCTCTCTGTTTATTTGCCTTCAGAGAGTCTTTGAAATCCTGCTATATGAAGTCTTGTGTAAATATGTGTTTAAAAATCCCCCACAGTTTAATGAGAATAAAAAGAAACTTCTGTATTTCTGCATTTGCTGAACTTGTTTCCTGCTGAGGAATATGAAGTTGTTTTAAATACCTAGTGAAGTGACTGCAAAACTTGAGGAGGAATTATGGGAGGAACACAGGTTTTGAATTCGTAAAGCCTTGGGTGTGATCCTACAGACTGGCTGCAGAAATCTGTTTTGGAATATTTGGGGCATGCATGCAGGAAGCAAGCTTTAATAGTACCCAAGATTTTCTATATGAACAGGTAAACGCAGTAACAAATACTGTGGCTGTAACAAAACTCACAGGGAACCCAGGAGCCACAGTGCAAAGCTGCAGAGCACCTTTTTTCTCATTTATGCTGGTGTAAGACTTAGTTTCAAGATCAGGCCTTGGTACTGCAATGCCATTGTGGAGCTGAAAACCTAAGAGCCATACAAGCCATCAGATGTGTGACATGGCTGAATGGTGACTTCATTCAACGTGCTCAATTCAAGAGTGGCCTTTTTCTTTCGGTCCAGTAATTTTGTTTGTTCTGTGCAAGTCAGTTACCATTACGCTCCCAAAGACCTTAAATATTGTGTAGTTCAAACACTCCTGCCATGGGCAGGGGTTTCTTCCAATGCTCCCTGTCTTCTAATGAAAACAGAGCCCTGCCTCTGGCATTCTGTATTGCTTTTGTTTTTACATAGATTACACTGAAATTCTCACTCACGAGGTTATTACAGTTTAATCCCCTGAAACTCCATTATGAATCGTCTTGTAGTAACAAGTACCTGGCTGTCATGTATGCAAATGCCTTATCTCGTGAGAGCAGCTGGGCACTGAGGGTGCCCTATGCTGAACACTTCAAAGTCTGTGCTGAGATTGCTTCTGTCTTTTTGTGTGAGTTTATCCCAAGGAACTTGCCCTCCAAGAAATCAATATCGCTTCTATATTTGTCTAGGTTTTTTTGTTGGCTTGCTTAGCTGCACCAACACAAATCCCAACCAGAAAAGTTACTGAAGCAGGAAGATAAATTTTGACCGGCTGCTACTAGAAATACGTCATTACTCAATATTTGCAGGGGATCACGCTGTATGTGCGATCTGCCTTGTCTGTGATGATCAGCAGCAGTGCATGCTTTCAAGTAGCTGATTCTGCATGTTAAAAACAGAAAGTGTGATTCTTTGTAGCATCCTGCAGTACTTTTAGGTCCTTGGGAATGTGCAGGGAGCAGACGGCTTTGATTTGCTGCCTCCCAGCAGAGAGGATCTTTTTGTCTTACCAGCAGTAACTTAAAGATCTGAATGTCTTACAAACTGTCCAGTCTAATCTTAGGATTCGTCTACAGCATATTTCTGCTTACACTTCTCTTCAGCTACTGATAGGGGTTGTTTATCTTTCTGCAACACTGGGGAAGCCTGCAAAGTCAGAATACGACCACTCATCCTTGCTGTAAAAGTAATTAAAGAACTTAATATTTTAACATGCACAAAGTGAAGCCAGATTGCACCTTCCTGAGGCCCTGGGGAGACAGAGATACTAGGGGTTTATCATAGGAACACTGAGTCTTCGTGTGGGCTAATTGAACTGTCATAAGCAGCGCATCAGTTAAGATGGTCAGATACATCTCCATTGTGAAATCAACCACTGACAAAACAGCTTTCTCCTGGGAAAATCCTGGCCTCACTGCAAGGTCTTTGGCTCTGGAGATGGGGGCAGGGAGAAGAGAGAAGGGAAAAAGCAGGGGAGGAAAAAGAAGGATAAGGCCTAACTGAAGTTAGAAGTGATCTTACTTTAGAGAATGTCTTCTTAACAGAGTGCTGCAGCCCTCTACCTCAGTGTTTCAGGTTAAATTACTGTTGGCAGAGATAAGCTCCATTAAGGCTGTCATTTCCAAAGAAGATTTTTCCATGACTTTAACTCTTTCTTCCTCCCCCAAACCTCAGGTACAGCAATGAAAACATTAATGGGGGCCATTCATCCATAAGGACGAACTTTTTGTTACTATGCAAATGCAGGCAAGCTAGGAGATGAATATTTCATGCATGCCTCCCTTCACAAGGCATGTTTCGATTACAGGCTCACAGTCCCTTGGCTGGGTGGCTGGCTGTGAGGGCTGTTGTCATAAGCAGGGTCTTGGAACTTAAATTTTGTTTCTTGCTGACTGTTATCTGGGGACCAGTCAGAGGACTGGATGTGTTCTGGTGGGTGGGCTGCCCTGGGGGCTGTCAGCCACAAGAGGAGCAGGGCACCTGGGTGTGCGCAGCACTGTGTTTCCAAGCCTGTAACGACGTGTTGCACGTCCTCCCCAGGAAAAAAAAGAAAAGCCTCATATGATTGGAAATTGCAGAACAGTTTGGCTTGGAAGGGACCTTCAAAGGACATCTAGTCCAACCCCCCTGCAATGAGCAGGGGCATCTTTGGCTAGATCAGGTTGCCCAGAAGCACATTCAACCTGGCCTTGGATGTCTCCAGAGGTGGCACCTCCACCACCTCTCTGGGCCACGTGTTCATGGGTACCAACACCAGCAGCCACTACCAAGTTATGGCTGGGTCCTGCCCCTCCTCTCTCTTCCTCAACTACTTTACAAGGTGCAACTGTAGTTTCACCTTCATTAAGCCTTGCAGTATGCTGCGCTGAGCAAATACTGCTGAACCACTTGCTCAGCAGGGAGGCTGTTGTGAAACAAGCCCAGCCATAGTGACATAGGATTGTGTAGGATCTCAGTATGGGTCTCAGGATTCAAGTGCTCACTTGCTCTTTTCTTTACTGTGATTTTAATGAACACTTATCACAATACATATGCAAGGCAAAAAGTGTGAGTCAATACATACTGCAACCTGAGACCACGCAGGAGGCATAATGCTTCAGATGCACTCACCCAGAAGGAGTAAGAGCCTCTTAATGTGTTCAGAGCATTAATAAGCTTAAAGTGGATTTGAAGAAAAGGTAAGAGAATTGTGAATTAAATATTGATCCTGGCATTTCATTGTTGGATTGCAGACATTCAGTTGCTTGTGGATTATTCTGCCATTGAATCATAGCAGCTAGACATGGAAAAGCCATACAATTATCCCATTCATCTCTGCCAATGGAAGAGTGTTCTCCATAGTACATTCTCATAGTGGTTGAAGTTGATTACTTAATTCAAATTACTGACAGTCTACTAATTGCTTCGGCTGCGTTCCAGCTTTTGTCAGCCCTCCCCTCATATTAACTCCTTATCTAGAGGTCTGCCCTGCCTTCTGGGGGGGGGGGGGATCACATGAGTGGTTTTGAATAGGAACTTCTAAAATAAGCCAGAGTTTCTCCCTATCTTTTTTTCTCTTTGCCTCCATTTTTGACTGCATGAGCTCTTGATCCACCTGCACTTTGTAAAATAAACAGGCAAACTAGAATGCTTCCAAATGAGTAATTTAAGGAGAGTGGTCGTGTGTCAGCATTCCGTAGCTCTGATTATTTTCCTTTCAGTATGCCCTGGTCACTGGCCTCCAGCGGATGGCTATCTCATTTTATACACTTATAAATAAATTAAGGCAAAACATCTCTGCCAAAGTTTCTAGTAGCGGATTCACGTAGTTTTATCGCTGCCATTAAAGAATTATCTTCCAGCCCTCCTTAGTTCTAGGAATGAGTCTTGATTAAAAAGAAGTCCCAACTTTCTCTGCTATGTGCTGGTAAAGTCACGCCTCAGCCCTTCACCATCTTCTCTCTTCTTTGAAACTGCAATGTTTTACTCCAGGTCATTTTTCTGTTAGGGGAAAATCAGTTGTGCACTGGCAAACATCAGAGGGCAACGAGCAGTTTTCTGACTGCCCAAATTCCTTTAAATCATTTATTTATTCACTCATACTTTTTCATTTTTTTGGCCAGCAAATGTGTGTGAGTGAGGGTTTCTTGATGGGACTGGGCAGCAGAAAGGTACCAGATGGAAAGGTTGGCAGGGCCAGGGGTCAGAGGAGAGTGAGGATGAGTCTGTGAAGTTTATTTAAAAAAGAAAGCACTAGTAGTGATGAAGCCAAGGGGTGAAGCCTTATGTGGGTCTGGGGAGAAGGTGAAATGCTTGAAGGTGGATAAAAGGGCTTTTCTGGTGTGTGTGCGTGTGTGCGCTGCAGAAGCAAGTAGCAAAAGGCAACTGGGGTGATAGCAGCAGGCTGTAAGAATGGCCAGCATCCTTGAGTGATGCTGGGCTATGCCTGGCACCATGAGGGGAGGGCAGACACTGAGGTGCTGGTCGGATGCCTGCACCTACAGCTCCTCTATTGCTGCAGGTGATGTGTTTGTGAAAGAAAACATTGTGGCTTAGAGCAGCATCCGGAAGTCTCTGAGGGAACTGTGGTAAAGAGGCTTAGTTTTGACAGGTGAGGGCACAGGACTCCCAGTTGAAGTGACTTCAGATAAATGACTGTCATTTTCAACTGCATCTCTGGTGTGGAGTTTTGTGAGGGAAGATCTCTGGGCACTAAGGGAGGAATTTGACTGTTGCTGGGATTTGCAGCCACAAAGAGGTAAGTCAGTAAAAGAAAGTCCACTTTTTTAAGAGCTCTTCTGAAGACACACAACCACATGAAAGCAAATCTACTACGCCTCCAGGCACATAAAATTAAAGAATTCAGCTCAGTCATGAGATGACGCAGAGATATGTCAAGCTTTCAGCTTGAGAGCTTATAAAATGGCTTGAAGTCTTGGCTTTGCTTTTACTTTGAACATCCTAATTGGGTGCTGAGCGAAAGAATAGGCGGGGAGCAAGCAGGCTGAAAATGAACCTGTATGGCATAGCTGCCGCTTCTAAGGTGCACGGCCTTTCACTGCCACACAGCTTTAGCATCTGGGGCTCGCCAAGTTTTCAACCTGATAAAATGAACTAGGCAAAGGGAAAGAAAATTGTGCAAATGGAAAATGTTACATCTGTCTGCAGTTTAAGCTGAGCCTGGAGTTCAGGTTACAGAGTGAAGGTTCACAGGAGTTGTTTTAATATTGCAGTAACTGCAGTCGAGACCATGCTTGCATTTATGACTGGCAATGTAGAATAACCTATAGGAAACATTATCTGTCCTGAAGAATACACACTCTGAGACAGGGATGCTGTATTTTAGCTCTGAGTGTAATATTAAAAGGAACTACTGTCTCCCATGATAGTTGCTTACAAAAGAAATCTGTTGCCAGTTACTGTAGTTATGCAATGTAACCTCCAAAACAATTGCCACCATAACCTCCAAGCAATAGTTTGTGGATTTTATATCTTCTCTTTGATGGTTCATATGGCCATTCTCTCTAAATGTGAATTGTATCTCCATTAGAGATGTCTATCTAAAGCAAAAAATCATCTCACTTCTTTCTGCTTACCTTATGTTGGTGTATGGCTTATGGCACATGTACTTGACTGCTCTCAAACCTCAATATATCCTGTATATTTCTGTCCCTTGCAATATAAACCTGAACTGAAACAATGATAAGATGATGCAGGTGATACAGGCCACATGGATCTCACACCTTAGGCAGTTTTCTTTAGACACACAATCGACACACAATCTTTGTTTGAGTAGCACATACTTTTGTCCTTGCGACTATGCCATTCCATAATTAGGGACTGCTTATATTTAGGAGATTTTAAAAATTCATATGAGATATTTGTGTTTAAGTAGATAAAAATATGGTAGGAAGAAGGAAGAAGGGATCAGACATCTTCCTGTGTTCTCACAGGACGAGGATGAGTGGGCTGAGATTACAGGAAAGGAGATTTGGGTAGATCTGAAAACCTTTCAAAGGAGAAGAGTAATTAAGCACTGGGATAGTCGCCTGGGGAAGTGGTCAGGTTTGCAGTGAAGGGGTTTACAAACTCACGGAATGCATGTCATAAGCATGACCAAAGTTGAGTGGATCTTGCCTCTGGAGTGAAGGGTGGCATCTATTATCAGTGATTCCCAAGAACCAAGGAAAAAAGACAGCAGGTTTTACACCAGGTACTACTGTTATGCCTGGATTTACCTCTCCTTGTCCAAGATGGATTGTGGGATTACAGGTCTATAATCCCCACTAACAGTGCTTTATTGGTGGCAGTGCACTAATTTGGAAACCAACGTAACTGCAAGGAAATGTCAATGACCTTATTTCAGAGTTAAGTGGAAAGATGTATGGTCCAGAGAGGAGTAAGCTTTTGGCAAATGACAGCTAAATTTAAGCAAAGCAGAAGAGAATAAACCAGTGGGCAAATGCCCTTCTGACATTGTTTAAACTGTAATGCTGTTCTCTTTCAACAGTGCTTTGCAGTTGAACTTTAAGCAGTTGTGAACAGAAATTTTAGGATCTCATTCCCAAATAAATAACAGCTCTAGAAATTAGGTAGATTTACAGGGTGGTAATGAATGACTGCAGAGGCCTTGGCACTCCAGTAACACTGGTGCCTATAGAGTGTCCTCCAGGATCATACAGTGTTTTTCACAACTCTTCCCTCCTCCACTCACTGTGAGGTTTCTTTAAAAAGTGATCAGCCTCCATCCTGAATGGTATGCTGTAATGGACAAGTGAAGGGGGTTACAGAGCATGACTCTTGCAGCTTTTCTCTCAGTGGATGTTGCCATCAACGCATCTCTGGGAAAACTAAGACAGAAGTTCTGTTGCCTTCCTGTCATCAGCTGTTTCACTGTGAAATATTGAAGTGGTTCTTAGCCTTTGTTATGAATGCATTGGGGTCAAACACTGATAATCACACATGGCCCATCTGTCTGGTGGGAAGGCAGGCCAAATGCAGCAGTGCCATCCTGTGAGCATGGACCTTTGAATCTGAGTTATTATTGGCTTTCAGTTGTGCTACAGTACTGCTAAGCAGTCCACGTTGCAGATGACATTAATATGTGCAGGTAAGAATGGAAAACCAGTCAAGGAAAAATATATTTTCAGATGTTTCATGGTTTTTTTCCTCCAGCTTTGCACCCAAATGAAGGGCTCCTTGAGAGTCAGAGTTCAAGGTTGGACTATCAGATGGGGAAACTGAGGAAGTGTGCCCATGCATGTGTTTATTTTCAAAACAGCCATCAGTATTTTAGGTGTTGTTTCCCATGTGAAACAAGAGAAGTGTTCTCTTCCCTGCTGCACACAGCTCTGGCAGATTGATGTAGTGTGCCCAGGAAGAAAAGAAACGCCTGTCCAAAAATTATTTCCCATATCTTTGAGGGAAACAAGCCATATTATTTTTCCCTTGATTCTTAATGCTGAAAGCTCTGTCTTTACTCTTTAATAGATGACTGTGTTTGATGAAGGTTTTTGAACTGCCTAAATGGTCAGGTGTCAGAGATCTATAGGCAGCTGGTGTTTGTTTAGTAAATGATGTCCCTGTTATTGTAGTAAAAGACAGGCCTCAGTAGGCTGTAAGTACACTATGTTCCCATGCATCATACCTCTGTCTAAAAGGTGCATTTCAGACCTTTGGTTGTTTGCTCTCCACTTTCTTTCTTTTTCATTACATTTCTCCCTCCCTCTCTGCCACCAGGTTATTACACTGAAACAAGACCAAACCAAGTAATTCATGCAATAACCCTTTCTGAAGGAAACAAAATTTGCTATATAGAACAGTTGTCATCGCAGTCTGTACCATTGTCATTTGCAAACCATCAGTGCTCCCGTTTTACTTGAATAATGTGACAAAGACAACAATGAACATCTATTTAATGGATACCATTACTGCAAAATGCTTCTATCTGCATGAGAAATTGGGAAGTGAAAATGACAGACCTTAACCTTTTTTCCAAAGTTGATTGCACATCTGCATTGTGGAGGGTTAGGAAGGTAACTCTGCTGGTTAGAGAGTGCATGGGATTTTTTGTCAGCTGGGTGGCCAGAAGAGAACGTAATCAGCTGTACTATTTCTTGTCTGTCTGTCCTCATTTTACTCCTATGATGGTTGTTCTTGTAGATATAGAGGAATTGTAGGTAATTTACAGGATTAGTAGAGATCCCAAAGCTCACCAGATACTTGTTTGGATTTTTAAAGCTGTAGAGTTAAGAGCGGCTTTTGGGAATCATTTTTGTAGAGCTGTATCTCGTATACAAAGGTTTGTGTTCTTTTGCGTTTCACATATACTGATATTACAAAAATAACTTGTGGTATTTTGACTGTTTCATTTCTGGTTCAGTTTGAGACTCTAGTATGTAGAAGTTGGAGTTTGGAGCAAGACTTGGAAAATTACAAGCAGGACTTTGGCAGTAAATGGGACCTAACATTTGCTTGTCTTGGATACTGCATGGTCATGATTCTGTCATGTCAGTGGATTGTGTCCCCTCTTTTGCCTTGCCCCTAACCCATAGGTGCCAGTCTGCTTGGCTGGAAGTGCCAGTGTGGTGTGATTGGGAATAGAAAGTGCTCTCAACACGCCTGACATATAGGTTGCGCTTGGTGATACCTAGGAGTCAAATCCATCCCAGATTTGAAAGCATCTGAATACAGGAGAATGTATTTGAAGGAAGAAAGGAAAATATAAACACTTTGAACCTTGGAGAGATTCATAGGCTCATCAAACTCTGAACTCAAGCTTTCCAAGTAAGAACAAGCTCTGCCCTTAACTCTTCATGCAGTAAATCTGAGCATCTGATATTTCACTTCTGGTGAACAACTGGCAGAAAGCCCAGGAATATAGAGGCTTGAACTGTCCTCCAGTTAACATCTCAAAGCCTCCAAATCTGTAAGAGGGAATTAAGTGTCCCATAGGATATGGGCACACCCTGTGGTCAGGGTCGTATTTGACTGTGATTTAACAAATGCACTTATGAGGTAAAAATCGCCTTCAGATTCAGAATCAGATCGAGCCGCCAGAGGAAGTCCTCCCGTCTCAGACAGTTAAATTTTCAGTCCTCACCAAAAGGTCACAGGGACAAAACCAGAGTGCCATTGCAGGTTTTCTGATACTTCCCTGAAGGAACAGTCATTTGATCAGTATGAAGGAGAATCACAACCTCCTTTTAATATTTTTTATTCTTCTTCAAGCATATCTGGCAGAATTGGAACTGCAGTAAAACTATCCTGATAATGATGCAAATGTGTGAAATTGCAGGTCTCCCTCAACAACCTTTTGCTCTTAGTTTGTTTCTTAAAGGGTGTCAAGCTGTTGATTTTAAAACCCCCCTTCCCCTGAAGCAACATTTTACTGGAAAAAAAAAGATATTTTCTCACTTTTTCCTGGCTTGACTTTCCATTCTCTTCATTGGTACTCTGAAGATGAATCTTTGAGGGAACTGAATAATTGGAATCTTCAGGGTACAAATTGTTCATTTTCCACTACGTATGAAACCCATCATGCTGAACTGTGAATACAGTGGGATGCACTTAGCAGGTGTATGAAAATAAAGGACACTGATTGAAAGGAGAGGGGAAAAAAATCATGAAAGTGACATTTTCTCAACTTGTCCAAAATATACAAAACTATTTTAACTACTTTCATAGCAGATACCCTGCAAAGAGACCCAATTAATTTTATCTTCATGCTGCTGTATAATCTGTGTAATTCTTTTGGTCACCAGAATGTCTGAGGTACATTGTATTTTTCATACAGACTTCACTCCTCTGAAAAAGAAATCACATTTAATCTCTTTTTCTCCTTATCTATTGATTGATCTGTCTGTGAACAGCTCTAAATCTTAGCAGGAAAAAAAGTGTAAGTAATAACATAAATTCTGGAATAAATTCTGAGAGAAACCTTAAAGAGATAGGTTGTTCACGTAAGGCAGAGTTTGACATTTAAATAGAGGAGCACATACTATGTGAATGTGATTGTGTTTAAAGGTATAATGTCTTCTAACTTGATATATTGAAGAGATGAAGTACTTCTGCAAGAGTTCACAGTAGCCTTACAATTCACATGAGAGTAAAATGGAGGGAACATTAAGAATAGCAAATGAAGCCCTAACGCCTTGTGTAGTTACATGGAGCCAAATCCATTTCTATGATTCCTTCAGACAGATTCACTTTTGGTTTCAGCTGCTGGAAACCAGCAAAGTATTGTGAATTTGCAAAGAAGGGGATTTGTTCAAGACCCTCAAAGAAAAGTGCTGGTTCAGTTGAGCACTGGGCAGAGGCAGAAATGTTATGACTGTCCAGTGCAGCAAAACAGGATGGGAAGTTCAAGTTGCCCGCTGGTTGTATGACAGGTACCTTGTTTCTAATTTGCAAGGCTACAGCCGGATTAAATCCTTGCATTTTCATCACTGATCGTCAGCATGTAGTGAATATTACAGGCTGCTCAGTATGCCTGAGCTGAATGTTTTATCTACAAGGATGCTGGAGAGGGAGAATGACACAATGTGCTAGAATTTGGTTATGGCAACAGTATAATTGACAGGTTAGCAAGTGGGTACTCGCTGATTTGTTCTCCAGAAATGTCGAAGAGGGAGTTTGGATGGGTAGATTGATTTCAAAATCAAACAAGAAACTGCCTCATTTTCTGTTGTTTTTTTTTTTTTTTTTTTTTTTGTCAGCTCAGAAATGAAGAACATTTTTCTCCAGTTTACAAAGCTTTCAGAGAGCCTTTGGTGCAGTTTCAGGTAATCTTGTGCTGAATTCAGCCTGTACAGGGGTCTGGGCTAATCTGTGTAAGTGTGTGACTTCATGCACCTATTACAGAGAGATGAGGAAATTGCATACGGTTCTTTTTTCAGCCTCTTTTTCACAGAGAAGAGCCACAGCCAAATATAGCCAAATTTGCAGGGAACTCCAAATACAACATTGGTATGTGGGCCCAGGTTATTGCCTAATCCCAGCCCCAATATTTGACTAATCTTGTAATATTCACTGAATTGAGCCTGCTGAATCTAGACCAAGCTGCAATCAGCTTACTTTTTAGAGGAAGTCTAAGAGTACCTGTGGCCATTTGGCAGGCAGCAGGTGAGAGAACCATCTGCATCTGCATTTAGAGGTGGAAAAAGTAAATGGCTGTGGAAGAGAGGAAAGCACTACAGCTTTCAATGGCTACAGATTTTAATGGCTCCTTTAAAATGAGATGAGACCTGAGCAGGAGCTGAGACCTGATCTGAAGCACCATTTGTTCTCCAGTTTGCTGCTCAGATAGTCCTGCTGCTGCCTGTACCTTTCTCTCAGCAGATCACAGAACTAAAGACTAACTTGCCTTGCAGGCTTGGTTTTGAAGACAGCAGCATCTTCTCCAGGCTGGCCTGATGTCAACCACATAATAAGTGTGTATTTGTTACAACGTGGGTGGGAAGCCTGTTGGAATATAGGACAGAGAGTCTGCCCTATATTACTTGGTTGTTTTTTTTTCATTTAGCAAATGCTCATTTATCAAGCTGCTACTTCTGCCTGTATGCCTGCTAGGATTAAAAAAACACCTTTAAAGGTATAAACAGACTTAAAACCCCAAAGAATTTAAAGACAGACATAAAGCATATGCTAGTTTTTAGAAAGATAAGTGGTTTGCTCCATCCTTATTGTGTTTTTACTGATCCTAGAAAGCAAATTAGGGATTTAAAAATGCTTCCTGTAGTCTTCTCTGTGTATTAATCTTTGCAAGGTCTGCGTATTTCAGGGGGGCTTATTCTGAAATAGTGGATTTGGATAGTGCTGCTTTTCTTTATTTTAAGTCATTTTTTTGGCAGTGATTGTACTTCACCTATAATGCCTAAACTAACACACAGAATGAATGTCATTGCCCTCATTCTCTTCTCTTTACCAGTCAGAGGGTCACTGTGAAGTTAAAATAATTATATTGATCTGAAGTTGTCATCAGAGACTTATGCCTGCTAAAGATTCTTTTGTGTGTTTCCTTGTAATATATGCAGTGTTTTTAGGTATTTGCCTACAATAGACACACACACAACCACTTGCAGAATTGTACTTTTTGTGTCCTCTGTTGACCTTAGTTATGATATAGCTATAGAAGAAAAAGCTAGGTTTGTTCCTCTTTGAGGCTGTGACTTTGATCATAGGATATTGCATTGTAACTTACTTTATTTCAGAGGCCTTCCTGGCCCCGGTGCGGTATGTACATGCACACATCCATATGTACACAGCTACTTGTACAGTTTGTTTCTCTTGCCCTCCCTCAGAGCCAGAAGCATAAATCTTATTTCTCTAATAAAGGCATTTAGAGCACAAAGTTATGAAAATATTCTCTATATTTCTGTGTTGGGTATGTCACTGGCAGTAAGAAGCATTTATCTTCCCTGTCACTTAGTTTCCTTGCTGAAGTCTCTAGGGACAGTAACATTTGGTTTTCTTGAGAATTTCAATAAAGGACAGGAAAATAATGTCTTTCTCTACCAGGCTTTCCTCAGCTTAGTTCTACTGAGGATGTCTTGCAGAAACAATTGCACCATATCATTGCCTGGGTTTTGGTGGACATTGTTGTTGCAGCATTTGTCCCCTTCCTGACAAATTGCATTATTCCTGTGGCCCCAGACCATTAGTGGCCAGGGAAGCAAGCAGGAGATCATGACTGACTACTCACCCCTAGACAGAGGAAGCCCCAAGAGAGGACAAGCAGAAGGCGGCAAAAAAAGGAACCCATTTGGGTGCCTGCACATCTGAGCTGCCAGCTAGGTAGGGCTCAGTGTACCCGCTGCCCCCTTCCCTGACTGGGGCTTGCTTCTGTATTAGCTTCACAGTGCTGTACCCACTGCCCTCCCTACATCTCCTCCCAACAGAGGGGGCCTTTTCCATGTGCTTCTCTCTCTTCCCAAAGCATTTGGCAATAGGCAGTCACTTAAACAGGAGTAGCACCTAGAAACCATGCCATTTCACTAAAATGATCCTTTTTAATTTGTCTTTTGTGCGTTTTTTGGTGTTCTTGGTTGGTTGGTTGGTTGTTTATTTTTCTTGCCTTTTTTTGGGGTTACTTTCAGGCTTTGGCCTCCCTGGCAGCACAACCAGGAAGGATAGCTGATGTCATGGTGTAGCTGAAGTCTTGAGGTTTGCATAGCAGAAAATGGCCTGAGATTTTCAGCCTCATGTCAGGCACTGCACAGGAAGCAGTTGGTCCCTCTCTGTATGGGGCATTATTGAGGCCACAGGAGCAAATACATCCTTGAACTGTTTGTTATGTTAAAAGGAGCTATGGAGGATGTCCTCTCTTTGAGACATTGTCAGGAGGGGAACAGAAAAGTATTAAGGGATCAATAATTCAAGCCTTATCTTTACTTGAAATTCTTCCCCTGATCAGTTCCTGATCCCAGACATCGAGCTGCAAAATTCCTGAAGAGGTCAGTTTATAATTCTCACCTAATCTTTAGGTAACCAGTCCATAACTTAGGGGTGATGTGGGTCTGTAGTTCTCTTGCTTAACCTTTATGAATTCATGGTTTTCTTTTCCAGTATGGATGTTTCTAATTCACTTTTTGATGTATAGAGAGAAGCGATGATGAATTATGTATTTCCTACTATATAGATATTTCTGTTAATCTAAATAGCCTGCTTGGGGAGGAATGGAAGAAAATCATTGCGCTTTGAGAGGTAAACATGAAAGTCTCTGGTCTTTTCTCAGATTACTTTAAAAACACTGAAGGCTGGTATTTTATCGCTTGTAAGGGCCTTTCTGTTTGCTTTCTTTCCTCAGAAACACCCCAGCAACAGCATGTACATGACACTCCATGTGTGTCAGCTTCATATGGCACTGCATCTTGGTTAAAATACACTTTCAGTGTAAAATACACTTTCAGTGTATTTTACACTGGTTAAAATACACTGGTTAAAATACACTTTCAGTTAGATAGACTGATTTAACTTACTCTGCACTTCAGTTTAGCATCTGGACTTGCAAGCACAGCTGTATTGGTAATTGTTACCATTGGAAAACAGATGCTTCACTCTCTCAGGGAGGCAGGTAATTTGTTTGATGTTCTTGCTTCCTTGGAGTTTTTAGATTGTCTTGGTATTTGTAATATTTGCATTTGCTGTGGACAAAATGCATATGCTAGCACACCTATCTTATGTGAATTTCTGCTACTAGCATTTATATGGAGTCTAGGTGGAAGCACCCAAATCAAAGTGGTTAAAGAGTTAATGCATGGCAAGATTTGTTCCTTCAGTTCTCTTTCTGCCTTTGCTGCAGACAGTGTGTTATTTAGTACAGGTGCTTCGCTGGGAATCTCAGTGCCTTGCTGTAATGATCACTGCAGATAATCAGCCTCTGTCTACAACAGAAAAATTACTGCAATTGGATAATGTAGTTTATCTCCACTGGGACCCCAGATGAGGTGCGTTAGCATAACTGCACTGCCAGCTGACACAACTGTTTTAAGCACCATCTTGAACCATGAGATCAGCGAGATGCTGTGGTGCTTAGTTGGGCAGTGGTTGTCAGCCATCTGCTGAGGCTACAGTCCTTACTGCTGTTAACAGTGCAGGCACTGAATTCATAAAGTATTTTCAGGGATCACAGCCATGGCTAGCAGCCCTGCATTCCTGATCGTCTTCATTTACCTGTGAAACTCTTCTGCTTGCAGGAGGAGGGCTGGCTTCGGTGGCAGTGCTCTGTTCTCCTTCATTGTTCTGCTAAAGACTACATGAACCTTTAATTTGCTTTGGTAATTACTAAGAAGGTTTAATTGGATGTAGCTAAGGTTTAGAAGCACTGATCATGTCTGAGATTTGGGAGTGCAACTTGATGGCATCCCAGATCTTCATTAGTATAAGACCTGAGTACATGGGAGCAGAGCACCCAGGTGTGCTGCAAGAGCTGTAAGCCAGCAGTAAATACTACATCCTTATGGAAGCTCCTGCCCATGCAGAGATTGGGCAGCCCTGAACTGCCAGTGCACAGGACCTCCATTGCAGAAGAGAATAAAAGGGGTAAGATGGGGCCAAATTATGAGACAAAACAGGTCTATGTTTTTCACAGGGATTTTTTTTGTTTGTTTGGGTTTGGTTTTTTTTTTTTGCTTTTGAGCAAACACCAAGTCTTGTGCTTCTGAGAGCTGGGTTTGAAGTGCTTTATGCTGCCTAGATGTTCATACAGCACTTGTTAGTTAAAAACTTGATCCTAAGAGACACTGTAAGGGGTATATAATATTCCCTGTTTCACTGGTTCAGCTGAGTACAAATCAAAATAATAGAAACAGCAACTATGATGAACTTTTAAAGTTTTCTTTTATATACGGTTGGTTAATTTGTGCATCTTGTTGGTCTGATGAATCTCAGTGGGACTGTTTGTGGGCATAAATGGGCTAGCTTTTAATCCCTCAGGTTTTCCTAATAATATCATTATGTCTTTTAAAGCATGAGCAGCATTTATCTTGATGACCTCTTACTATATGAGATCAAAGTTAGACAAGAGTTGAAAGTGAATTCAACCTAGCAATTGCATTAAGAGAATGTCTACAAATATGAGTTTCACAACAGAGTCATTCTGAAGGTTTCATTTTGGTCCTTCACTGCAGTCTTTCATTCCAGAAATCCACTTCTTGGCTTGGGGCACTAATTACCACCTTTAAAAGAACCCTATCCTCAAAAAGCCTGTGCATATGTTTGTGCCTCCTGGCATCACAAGTGTCACTGAATGGGAAATGAATTGAATTACAAAGACCTAAAGATTTGGTGAATTTTAGCCTTGAGTAAGAAATAATAGCTACCTACTTCAGGGTGAGTTGTAAGGGTTTGATAGGGACATGAAAAATCCCTATTAGTGCTAAAGTATTATTATAATTAGGTCATGATCCAGTGTGATCACCCGTAAGGGTAGGGGTGTGATATTTATACCAGAAGGACATGTGTGAACATGTGTGAGCCTGAAGCTGTGCTAGCTTTAGAGTTGTTTTTAAAATATTATTCTTCCCTCCTGCCTTTTGGAAGGTGTCCTGAGTCTGTCTGGAGCTACTACCTCAATGAAGACCATTTTCATTGTCTAATTCAGATTTAATATAACATATGGCAACATTGGTGGGGGAGCATCACATTCTGTGGGTTAAATTCCAGAGAGAGAAAGAATTCAGCTGGTTTTGAGCTGAAAGGTTTCTTCCATTGAGTCCTATTTATTGTACTCATTGGTAACAGAGGAAAAAAAAATACAAAACAAAACACCAAAAAAGCCAAAAATCAAACAAAACTTAACATCAACAACTAACTTTCTGCTTTTATCTACTAAATATATCTAGAAAGCTTCCTTTCTAGCAATATTCTTTTTAATGGGTAAATCTTGCTGCTTCAAAAATAGTATTCAAAATACTATGAAATACAAACGGGAGTATTTTCCCCTAAGTTATTAACTCTTGCCAACTTAGTGGATGCATGAGTTCTGAGAGAGCACACCTCAAATTACGTCAGATATCTACATTTAGGCAACGGATTTAAGCTCTTCATATGGTGATGGGCTTATTATTAATTCATACTACCTAATAAAATATGCATAAGCAATTCATACTGTAAAGAAAATTGACATTCTTATTGTCTAGTTTTCGTAGAAAGACCTGTTCCTAAAAAGACTTCAAAATTTCCTTATATGTGTTCACATATTTGCAGGACATATGAAAATATTTTTAACTTCTTAGTGCATTGGATGTATTGGGTAATGCAAAAGAAGCAAAGTTGTATTTTAAGATATATAATTGACCTCAGCCTTGAAGGCTCTTCTTTCAAGGCTGTTAAAGATGGAAATTCATCTTAAGTTCTTTTTGTACAATTATGGTACAAAGTAAAATTTATTGGCAGGTAAATTTTAAATGAGTGCTCATCAGAGGCTGTGAGAATTGAGAAGATCTCTATGGTCAATGGGAAATAACAAGCTAATGCTGAAGCATATCAGGAGCTGGAAGCCGCAGAAATCAGCAGGTCCCTTAAAATATTAGGCAGTAATCACAGAAGATAAGAATGCTGCAGATCGTTTCCAAGACTGTATTTTCCTTGGTCTTTGCTACTGAGAATGATGAACCAATTTGGAGGGGGGTGGAATTCCAGAGAGTGAAAGTGCAGTGCTCCCTTCAACAGATGTTTCAAGAAAATTTCTCTCTATATATCTCTCTCTATATATATGGCTATATGTGTGTGTGTGTGTGTGTGTGTGTTTTCAAAGTGGAAGAACTCAGGAAATTAAATGTCAGTAAATCATTGGGACCAGATGGCATTCTTCTGAGATTACCAAAAAACACAGTAGCGGAATTACTATCAAAATATGTATAGATTATCACTGAAAACAACCTCATCTCTTAAATTTGAACAGTTGTCAATTGAAAAGACTTTTTAAAAGACGAGAATAGTGGCAGGAATTACATTGTGGCCAGTGAACTTAATCTCCGTAACAGAAAAATAGATGTATAATGTTTTAATAAATTAACCTACCATTACTTTTGATGTCCCACAGTCTTTGACTGGCTTAAAAAATTATTTTAAACAATGCAGAAAAAAACCCTCTGTTAATAGGAAGTAGATATGACTTCCCTTCCCCCCTCAAATGTCTTGTTATGAAGTTCTTTTTACAAAGTCTGTTACTGAAATTTGTTAACCAAACCAAAGGGTGAGGGCAAAGTTAGATCTGTTCAGAGATTAAGAGAGGGAATTAGGTTACCTAGATTACAGATGGGGAGAAAGAACACAAGGACTGATACCTATGCCTCAGCTCAGAAGGAGGTTATTAATACGTAGCCACAGGGTTCAAACCTAGAGTGGGTTTTTAAAGACGTTTAGGATAGGAGTGGGAGGAAAGAGGTGACTGCTGGCACAATGGGAACTCATTTGTGCAGCCACACAGCGCACTGAAAGCTAGAAACTCAGGCAGTGTAATTCAAGATAGGCAGGTGCAATGAAATATATACTGGAAAGGAAACTTGGCAAGCACTCAGGCAAGTTTTGGATTAACCTGAGCCACCCCTGGAGAAGATAAAGGGATGGGAGGTAAAATCCTGTCCCTTCTACATCAAAGCACACCCGTGTCCTTTTAGAATAAATTCAGCCCTGTGGCTGGAGGGGATGGAGACAAGCATCCCATGTCGTGGGGGTCTCTGAGGTGTGTGCCACTCAAAGCAGCGCCAGATGACCAGTGCCTGCCTTTTCTTTGCCCCAGACATAACAGTACCCCTGGCTCTGTGTCTCCTAGTGCATTTATGCAACACATCTCTTAGCTTCATGCAGGCATCCAGGCAGCCTCCCTTTCCCATCCCTGTGCAAATGTGTAATGAGCATAATTAACCTTACAGAGTCAAGTGGCTCTGAATAAAGATGACTAAAGATACTCGTGTGGCAGAGAGAGACCACGAGTGGAATACCATAATGTCGCACTCTGTTAGGAAGGAGATAATATTGTCTATTATACTTTTTCACCTTTATTAAGGGATTCAGTGTCAGTCATTTTATTCTGATAAAAAAAAAATAAAGGAAAGGATAGCAAAGAAAAGAGTGGAGGCTCACCACAAACTAGAGGAGCTATAGACAGAAGTGAGAAAAGAGATACGGCAATGAAGGTTTGAAGCAATGCTAGGAAATCAGTTTGTCTCCCTTCCTATGCACAGGCTGTAACTAATGATTCAGAGAACGTTTCTGAAGGAGGCACTTTCTACAAACCCCAAACTAATTGATTCATTTCACTTCAAAGTCTAGGTAGGGGAAAAGTCTACTTTATCTGCTCTACTCAGGGTAGCAATAAAGTCCTACGCATACTCCTTTCACATCCAGCAAGAAGTCTGCATCATTGACATTCTCAAGCTCAGCTTTGCAAAGAAAACATCTCAAGACTGTTTTTTAAAAGCAGACTGAGATCTGGTTTCCTTCATGGGATCAAAAGTCTGGATTTTTCACAAAAGATTTATAGACATCTCTTCTAAATTCTTAGCATGCAGCTGAATAGGAAGTCTGCCTGTTTAAGAGTTGGATTGATAATTCAGTGTAGCAGGGATAAAGTATTAGCTTCTGATCTTTGCCAAGAATTTTGTATCAGAGCATCCTAAAGGAGTGGGAAGGAAGGCTTCTGTGCCTGATGTTACAATGCTCATCTCTAAAAACAACTATCTTGCCGTTCGGAGTTTCCGAAGAGGATGTGTTTTATTTTGCAGTGTTCAGAGAATTTGAGAGGTCAGGAGAACAGGACTTTCTTCTGCTGTGATGTTTTTTCTAATTTGACAAAAGCCAGCTTTCCCTCAGAAGGAAAGCTTGCCTTCCCCAGCTCCCTCATTTCGTCACAGAGCATGCTGTTGGCAAAATGAGGACTCGCTTCTGAAATCATTGCTACCAATTACACAGTAAAGATAATTCTGCTGAGAAAGCGTAGACCAAACTTTATCTCATTAAGACAAAGTCCAGATTCTCTGTTTATGTGTGTTTTAAAACCAGTGCAGTAAAGTCTTCCAGATACATATAATTGGCAAGAGAAAGAGAAGTATAAAAGAGTAATAGTTTTGCTCTTTTGTTTTAAATTAACGACTGTGGTGTTATTGTCTTTCCTCCAGGTAGAGATCTGAACAAGAGCATGGATTGCATGACATGCCAAAAAGACTTTGTAGGCCTAAGTTGCCGGAACAAAACTAAAGGGCTATCTGATGGATAGGAGATGTTATGAAGATTCTGTAACAGAGCATAAAGTTGGAAAGAAATCGAGATGCCAGAAATGTGAGAAATCAGGTCAAATTGTTGGCTTTGTTAATTCCAGGGTTATTGGGGAGATAAATGTTCTTGCAGGTCCTCGGTAGGGGGGCATTTCTTCTGTCCATGAGCAAGGGTGGGAAAGACCATCTCTCAGTTAGCCAGGCTGTCTGAAGTCCTGGGTGGGAGATGTTGATGATGGACATAGACGCTTTTGTTTCAGTTTACAGATACTCAGCAGTACAAATTCCTCTCCTGCCCCTTGGAAGTGAGTTTGCAGGTAATAGAAAGTAGCATCTTACATAGGAAGAGGGGGAAAAACTGCATTTAGACAATTCTTATTGGAAAACTGTAGCCCAAGGCTGTAATAAAGATGCCTGTTTCATGAAACTGAAACAGGCTTGGACACACTGAATTATGGAGTAAAGGGAGCCCAGGCAATTAATAGGAAAATTGCTTTTAAATATAAAGGAGAGTTTAGGATAATGTTTTTGATAATAATCTTTTTGTAATAGCACAATAAAGTGATCCACACTTCTTGCCTTGCACAGAAGAGCTCATTTAAATGTCCTCTATTCCCTCAAGACCAGGCTTAGGTATTTGAAGTACACCGTAATGTCAGTCATTATTTCCTGAGCGCATTGACAAAGTTTGATTCCCATTTATCCTAAGTGCTGAATTTAGCTTGGGGCTATCCCAGCTCTATATTGCAGTGGCATGACTGTGGCTGTAATGCAAAATGATACATGAGATGTGAATGGTGTTGCCACTGGAAGTTTGTGCCTCTCTTGGCAGCACACTTTAGAGGAGCCCAGCACTGTGCACTGATGGGATGCAGGGCAACACCCATTGCAGGGTAGGTGATGCTCTTGGCAGGAACAGGAGGAAAAAGCTTGTTTGAGGGGTCTGTGAGGCAAACACTGGCACACTTGTTTCAGTCTCACTTGTTTTGAGTAATCCAGTAGGGCTTTTAAATGCGTTTCTTGGAAATTATACACTGGAAGATTGCACGGCGCCACAGCTTAGAATTACTCCCTTATCTGTTGATGTTGGCTTCACAAAAGAGCACGGCAGAAACTACGGCCCCAATCTGTCTCCCGGCGGAGGGCTGCCTGCAACCCAATCTCATGTCTGCACTGCTTTATAGGGCATTGATTTTCTCTCTCAGGAGCAGATAAAGCTCTCACTAAAATCAAGGACAAAATCCCTGTTGATACCAGTGGAAGTAGAATCCAGCTTTTGTGATTTAAGTGCTGTGTATAAGGAGGGGTCTCTGTCCCAGAGAAGAAAATCTCTAACTTTTTAAAGCTTGGTTGCATTCATCTTACAGGCCATCTGAAACAAGTATTATAAGCATCCCATCTCCCTTAAGTGCTTTCTGGAGGAAGCACCAAGTGCACCAAGGCTTCGTGTTATTTCTCTTTCCTCAGGGCTGACTCTGGTATTTGTGGATGCAGTAAAAAAGCAGCTCCCTTTAATGCTTGGGGAAGCCTGGTTGTTGCCTAAAATGGAACGATTCCCTTCTGACTGGGGCAGTGTCCTCCACAGGCTGGAAATCTGGGCACAACTTAATGCTCTTGCCCCTTATCTGGCTATGTCATTGCTGGCAGTGAAAGAAAAGTGATGCATCTTTGTTATACCATCAGGATGCGCTCTTCTAGGGATAGGGTTAATTGGCTTTTTAGGGCAGTGGGAAAGAAAGGAGGGAAAGTGTGACAGCTGTTTCATTAGACAGGATGTTGAATAAAACAGTTAAGAGACTGCACCTCCCAGAGTTAACCTTTCCTGCCTGCATTTCAAAGCTCAGTCGTGAGGTTAGGTTTGAAAAGGCTGATGGGATGAGGAAGGGGAGGTTAATGTATTTTATTAGAGTCAGCTAAGGAAAGAAAATAAGCTTTTATTCCATGATGACCTGAGTTATTCTCTCTTACTGTAAATGAAATGACAGCTCACCTGGGAGAAGAGAGAGGGGATTTAAAACCAAATACTGATTCATAAAATCCATTGCCACAAGATAAATAAGTTTAGAAGAACATCTAATGCTAGTCCAGCTTCACTGCATGCAAAAGTGTTATAGCTGAAAGCCATTAAGTCAATTAATACTGTACAATACATCAGAGCTAGTTCATGCTGACAGAAGGTCAGCTCAAGGGAACGAAGACCTGATCCAGCTGATGTACTTGGCTAAGACGCTGCATCCCATCACAGCAGTACAGAGCAGAATGTGGATGCTGATTGAGCAGTCCAGGTCTTTGTGGTTTGCTGCTGGCTACTGCATAGACATTTTCATCCTGTGTCCTGTTGTTTACTCTCTGCACATTTTCTAATGTGTAAATGTCTCTTCGGCAGAAATTGGCATGACCACTGCTGTATCCAGAGGTGTCCTTAGGGCTTGTCTTCCTAGCTGGGGAGCCAAACAGCCCTGGGTTTTGTGTTCCCACATGCCACCAGGCACTGCTGTCTTTCACACCAACGTAAATCAGAAGGAAATCCATGGCCTCTCAGTTTACACTAAGAAAAGAAAGAGACCCACTGCGGCGAGTGCATTGTACAAAATTAAGTAATAAGTCAGTCTGGGTCTGCACTTGGCCTTGTCAAAGGGCAGGCAGAGAGACATGCAGCAGGGAGGTGGCGGGGGGATGGCAAGCTCAGTTTGAATGTTTGCCCTTTGAATTAATTCTGGTTGACCTACTTCGGCAATGATTGAAGAATTTTTTATTCAGTTTGCCCTGATATATCCCCTGGTGAGCGTGCGCTTGTTATTTTTTAATGAAACCATTTTCACAGCCTGTTGTTTTAGGTGTTGCAAGTAGAGAAGAGCGAGGCTATTTTTTGGTTTGTATTCTATCTCTTGTTTCTTCAGGGTTGCCAGTGCCATGCAGTTGCTTTTAACTGTGTGTGCACAGTGCACTCCCCCTTCCTCACTCTTGGCTCAGCAGGATTGTTTTCACAGCAGATAAAAGTAGTGTAAAAATATAACCATTGATTAAAAAAAATATCTCTTACAGGAGGCATGACTGAATATTTGTCTTTCCCTGTGAGTCATGTGCAAGCAGACTTGAGGAGCATCTTCCTCTGGCTTTAAACTTCTGTGAAGTATTTGAGCCTTTAGACACCGTATGTATGTATGATGGGATGCACTGAAGTAACTGAAAAATAGCTATTAATTCACGCTCTGCCCTTAGTTTGGACACAGAGGACTTAAGATACTGGATGGGACTGCTGTTCCATCTTGTCTTCTGTCCTGAGGAAAGCGCAGTATCTCTTGTCTCCCGTCACAGAACATACATGCACATTCCCCCACTGAGGCTGTTTCGTTGCAGATGTGGTACCAAGTGATGAGATCCTGAGTCTCCGTATATTTAGGAACTTAATTTCCAGAATTGCACTTACTGTCCACTACTATGGACAATGAAAGAGGCTTCAGAGATGACTACTGGCTTAATGACTGCACAAGTGCAGGGCTGATTGCCTTTTGAAGGTGCTGCTTTGTCTCTAGCTAACAGTTGTGGTAAACAATGATTTTTGATTTTTGTTGGCAGTCAACAGGTGCTGCATTTTTATTGCATTAGAAGATAACAGGTTTCATATTGCTAAGTAAGTCAAAGGAGGTTTCCTTGTGGCTTGTGATGTACCATTCCTTGGCTGTTTGCTCACAGTCTCTGCTTTCATTTTTCGGGGCAGGAGTAAGTGGCAATGAGCATGGAGGTTAAAGACGTTGTCTTGGCTCTTTATGTGTTTTGGATTTCTTTTTCTGGCAAGTAATTCCAGGTTTCTGGCTATGAAAGGAACATGAAAACTGTTAGTTCCAAACAACTGAAAGTTACTTAAAAAGAACCTCAGTTTGTTAAGTAAATGCTTCTTAGGCAGCTGGCATTGATCACTGTTTCAAATCTTTATTATTGATTTAAAAGAAAAACTGACCAAATGCCAGTAACCTTTTTTCAACAAAGAAATAAATAATATGTCTAGAGAGGGATATCGTAGTATTGTTATTTGTTGTTTCATTTCACTGTCATCAGCTACATGAATAGTCATACAAGTTGAAAGGAAAAAGAAGACAAACTTTCCTTATTCTTCCTTCTCAATAGAACTTGCCAGGAACAGGTTTCGTAATGGGACACTACTATCATAACTTTCATCTTGTTTAAATTCAAAATTCCTGCTGCAAGCCTCAAGGCCTAAAGAAAAGACTTTTAGTCAGTTTATCTTAAGAAAGCAGATTGCCTGTGAATCACTTCTTATAGTCTATAAAATCCCTTGTAACTTACAGAACATCTGTCCATAATAAAACATCAGAAAAGCTCTACTTTGCATCCTTAAACTGAAATAAGCACAATGTAGAAAAATACAGTCATGTAGAACACATTTAGAAAGGTGCAGGTGCCAACTATAAGTGTTTCATCTCTTTACTGCTAAAGTCTTAAGGTAACAGGTTTGAAAAGGATGCCAGATTAAATAATAGCCAATAAAAATCCACAGAAGAGCATCCAGATGCTCCAAAGATCATCCACCCTACTTCTAGAAAAAAAGTGTGACCTCTAATAAATTTGAGAAGGAGAAAGCTTTTCTAAATGCAGGCTTTGTTAAATTGTTGACCTTCAGATTTTTAAGTTATTCTTCTTTTTGCTGTTCTTACAGGATCTTTTCAAGGTTGAGAGAGAGTTGCTGTAACATTTCAATGTAATAGGTGCTCACTTAGCATATGTTGGCCATGAAGTGGACAAATGGAGCCTTTTCATCCCATGGCTGTTTAGAAATATAGCATTCATGATACTGATCCCACGTAAATGTCTTCATAACTTACAGATATGCTTTTCTGAGATGAGATTTCCTATAATGTCAGGTGCCAGTTAAAAAAATATTGATGCCTGTTTCTCTACCACCTTTGTTCCCTGAAGACCTTAAACTTACTTCAGCATCACACACCCATCTATAATTTACTGTCAGAGTCTAGGACACGTAGTAGGATGGGAAACAAAATAACCAGAAGACAGATTTTTATATTTTTTTAGAGAAGAGCTTTTACTTTCTTTGGGAATAAATTTGCTCCTTCTGATGCTCTTTTTGGGATTCTCCAGTATAGTCTTCTATTTTAAACAATTTTCCTAGGTCCTCTAAGAAAACTAGCTCAGATTTTTTTGTGAAGACTGAATTGGTGGCCATGGTAAGCTTGCCCACCACGGGAAGATCACTTCTTGAAAAGCAAGACAGCAGTTAGCATTCAAGCTAATGTAGGCTCAGCAGAAACTCCATATATTGGTACTTCGAAAGGAAAAATTAGGCTACTAGACTTTGGTGGCAAAACTGTTCCAGCCCTCTTTTAATTTTACTATTTGAAATCTTGTACTTCTTTTCTGACACAGTGACTGGTTGTATACTAACTTCACAGTGATTGGATTGCAGTAGGTTTGGATGCCTGATGATATGATGTAGAATTTGCAACGCGTGCTGGCCTTTGTATAAAACATAGGGTTACTAAAACTATGTTGTCTTGCTTTTGTCTCATAAAATGAGAATGATGAGAGAAAACAGTTCTTATGTCTTTTTATAAGGACTTCATGTTGTATATTTACAGAGAGATAGGTTTGTTTCTTCTGCACAGTGTTAATAAATAGATGAGACAGGAAGACATAGTGGATATTTTAGGAATCCCTTAGTTTGCTTAGCATGCATGGAAGATTGTTGCAATGAAAAGCATAGCTTTCTGAAGGGTAAGAGTTGTGTGTCCTTAACTAGTTGAAAAAGTGTGTTTAATCATACTGAAGAGCTACAGCAACTCCTTCATTCAAAAAGCAACAAGATCTATTAAGGGCAGATTTCGAAACAGCTTTTTACATGAGCAAATACTGAATTCAGTAAATGAGCAGTGGAGGAGAAAGATTTTCGTTCTAAGTAAACAAAAAATGCTCAGCACACCATATACACCAACTCCCTATGACCTAGTCCAAGGCTCTGGTTTATGTCCCATACCAGTGACCAGACTGGGAGTGTGGGAATAAGGAGGAATGTCCCAAGCCACAGGAGTTAAGATTTAAAAAAGTAAGGAATGTAAATGAGATATTCTGTGCGAAAAACACCCCACATGCTTATGCTTAACCAACTAAATAATTTCAGTGATTAATTCTGTTGTTTCCCCCTTCTGTTATTATTTCTCATTATTATTTTCTCAGTTATCATCTGAACTCAAATCTTCACCTTTATTGTAATCACAATTTAAGCTGTTACTTCCTTAAAAATGTAATAAATTATATTGGATAGGAGAAGAAAACTAACGGGAGGAAAGAATAAGTGATGGGAGGAGGGGGAAAGAGTCTGGGAAAGGATGCATAGAGTCTGGTCAGAGCTACAGACGTGTTTTGTGTTCTCATGTGTGAAAGGATATCCCTAAAGATGGCTCTGCCAGGAAGGATTAAGTCATGCTTAGGAAGAGGGGCTCAACAGTGGATTTGGCTATTGAATAAGTGCAGCAACTCTCCCTGGCTTTCAGGATAGTCTTAGTTATCTATTCTTGATAAATGCAGACAGAGAAGGTTGAAAAGGATATAGCTTCCACTTGTGTGTAGTCCCCTATGCTGATAAAGGGATTCAGGACTGTCAGTTTGGAGTTTTAAGTGTTTCATTACTGTTTTCTAAAAAACATCATGGTTGCTGATTTTTTTCTCTTCTAAACTGGGTAGATTTTGGTGGATGCTGCCCTTTGCCTCTTCTCCAGCATTATCCTGGTAGCAAGCTGATGCCTTGCTCATGGATGCAGTTCTTTCTGTGGCATATAAGAGGTAGTGCTAAGCAGTTACTTTTTTTCTAAATCAGTAATATTCACAGTAGCTTGTTTTTATTTTGTTAAATTCAATAAATCAGTACATCTGACATTTTTCTGATTTTCAGATTAGATATTTCAGATATGTACCTCCTTTTTGTCCTCTCTGCAGCTCTAGCAGTTGAGATGAATTTGCTAAAAGCTCCATTTATTAAATCACATCAGCAGTAAAAGACAGTGAAAGCTTTGATGCAGAGGCCCTCAGGGCAGAGAGTCTTCAAGGGGAAAGGGCAGTGTAGCTTAAGGCAGGTAATCTCACTCTCTACAGCTGCCTGAAAGGAGGATGGGAAAAGGAGGTGGCTGGTCTCTTCTCCCAAGTAACAAATGACAGGACAAGAGCCAATGGCCTCAAGCCGCACCAGGGTAGGTTTAGATTGGATATTACGAACAATTTCTTCACTGAAATGGTGATGAGGCATTGGAACAGGCTTCCTAGGGAAGTGGTAGAATGACTGTCCCTGCAAGTGTTCAGAAAGCTATGTAGGTGAGGCCCTTAGTGACATGGTTTAGCGATGGACTTGGCAGTACTGGGGTAAAGGTTTGACTTGATGATCTTAAAGGCATTTCCCAACCTAGTCAATTCTATGATTCTCTCTTATGTGCTGTGTACCTGACCAAAGTCTGCACACCTTAGAGTTGGCCACGGCCTATTGAATTGGTAGCACATTGGAGCCATACAAGCTGGAGAACATGAGGTTGCCTCAGAAGACTATCCATAAACACGCACCATCTAAAGGTGGTCAAATCGAAGGAGATGAATAATGGGAATGATAGCTCTCCCCCATGCTATCCTGGCCTCAGTGCTGTTCAACATAGGAGACAGGCCAGTGTGCCTGGATGTGATTTACACTCCTCTGGCCCAGCGACCACATATTTATTGCTCCCACACAGCCTAAAACTCTGCCGTCTCAGCTGTCAGTTTGTCTTTGCTCAATGGAAAGACTGCAACCTTCCTCCCTTATCAGACCATGCAACATCTGTTTCAGTTTATTAGCTAACTTCCTACAAAACTGGAGGCTTTAGTCTGCTGAAAATGAGGCTTCTGCTATCAACAGCTGCCAGTGAAATGTGGTTTTGTGGAGCACCTCATGCCATTGCACAGGACTTGCTCAGATTCTTAATTAAACCTCTTCAGTCTGGAGAGGTTTAATTAAGAAGGTATGCAACATGTCAAAGGTGTCATTCACAATTATTTCATATCCAGACTCTGATTTCCCCATCATAGTTCTGATGAAATTTTATTTTCCTTCTTCTATTGGCTCCTGCCAGCAAGTTGACCACATATTGTGGATTCCTTCGTCTTAACAACCTGCTTTTCCGAAGCCACTGGTCAAGTGAGGCAGAGACTTGCTAATAGGGTTGTTCTAGTGCTGTGAGGGAGCCACCTTCTTGGGGTGATTTCTAGTGACTTTTACTGGGGTGGTGGACCGTTAAAAAGAAATTAAAGCCACCATGCTGCCCAAGGAGTAAGCTGGAACTACCAATTGTGGCAAAAAATTCTGGTGGGGTACTAGTGGGTCTGCCTTGTATTTCTATTTTTATATATTTCAATGTGGTAAAGTGTCCTCCAACTCAGCAGATTGAGGAGCTCAGCATTAAATTTCTCTGTTGCTGTTATTTTGAAGTTTATCAGATTCTGTGTTGCCAGCATCCTTAAGTAATGGTTTAAAATATAGCGTTAAACCTTCTTTCCCAGATGCAAAATATCATCCTCTCTTTGAATTCCAGTAAGCGCATGCGCAGAGTAAAATACTGAGCATTCCTTACCCTCCCATCTGCAGATTGCTCCCCATATGTTACATTTTAAGGCATAATTTAATAACTAAAGGGAATTAATATATTAAGAAATTGGACATAAATTTTTAGTGCTCGGAGAAGGTGCCAGATGGACAAGTGGTGGAGAGGGAAGACTCTTCTTTGTCACCAGAGGCCCTAAAACAGGAGTAGCAGCAGCACAATGCTCCTCACATTGCCTGTTAATGTGCCCTAACTCTCTTCATAACTGATTGCTGATTTTTTTTTTCTTGGGATTTGTTTCAGATCCAGGTCAGACTGAATTTTTTGGCTATTTGGTTCTCAGTCTGTCCATTGTCATGCCCCAAACAGGGGTTCAGTTTAACACTGGGAGGAGAGGACAGCAGTGTGTTTGGGCAGGAGGGTGAAGTGTGTGGTACTCTTGGGCAGGGAAACGGTTTATGGACTTGCTGGAAAGTGCAAAGGCAGAAGGTAGCAATTATCAAAACCCTTCTTGAGTGGCTGATGCTTTTCTAAAGGATGTAAAGGCAGCTGCAGGTAAACCAAGCTGTCATTTTAAGCGCATCTAGTTTGCATTGGTACGGTCTGTGGTTTGCTGAGATTTCCAGAGTATTATACAGCAGAAGTCTGTTTGAAACCTGGATTTATGTAGCTAATCCACTAAAACACTATAATGAATAGTGCATTGAGCTTCTAATCAAGAAGTGGTCTTCATAGCTACAAAGTCATTGCACAATAGTATTATGTAATACAATTGCACATTAAAAAAACCACAACAGTGGTTCTGTACTGATTGCTTTTGCTATCTTATTATTCTCCTTTAAATCTGTTTTTCACCAGGTTGCTTGTTTCTCAGAGCATGCTTTTAGGTAATGTCACATGTAAGTCTGCCATGTTTATTTAAAAATAGGTCACCAACGGTACACAGTCTTACTGAAACGTATCTGCATTTGCTTACTGAATGTTGGTTACTGGCACTGGTTTTGTACCCACAATAAAGTGAAGTAAGACTCCAGTGAGTTTTGGTCAGCTGTAGAACTGCCTTGTAATCATTGTCAATTTTCATGTATTTTTGATAAAGTCAACCACTGATCTTAGAAAACCCGAAGTTTTACAAGAGATTTAGCTAGTCCAGCTGTTAAAATAATGAAGACACAAATGAACAACATACAATACATAAAAACATGGCCTGAGGGCATGCTAGAAGTGCCAGCCACTTTTATCACCCCAGTGCCACTGCAGCTCATTCTGAGTCACAGAGTACTGCCAGCCAGAAGCTGCAACCGCAAGCATTTGTGCTTCATGTACAGAGTAAGGTTTGGAGTTGGTAGGCTATAGATAAAGTCATTATGTCAGTGGCACACCCCAGGTTATTGTTTTTAAATCTTCTTTGAGGGAGCTTTTTATACCTACATGACACGGTGAGAGTTTTTGTAGCTTTCTCACCAAGCTGTGGAAAAAGAGGCAGTGCAAGTGTAGGTATGCAATTGGAGTGGGACTTACAAAGACTTAATTTGTTGTAGTTAAAAATAATCAAAATTCAAGTTGGGAGATTTAATTTGTTGTTGTTAAAAATAATCAAAATTCAAGTTGGGAGCAAAGAGCTTACTTAGAGCAGTATTTTGTGTAAATATAGAAAGCTGATAAATTAACTGAACAGTTAATGGAAGTTAATGGAATGATTTTAAATTGATGTGATAAAAATAGAATCACAGAATGGTTTTGGTTGGAAGGCTCTTTAAGACCATCTAGCTCCAACCCCCCTGCCATAGATAGGGATGACTCTCACTAGACCATGTCACCCAAGGCTCTGTCCAACCTGGCCTTGAACACTGCCAGGAATGGAGCAGTCACCAGTTCTTTGGGCAACTGGTTCCAGTGCCTCACCACCCTTACAGTAAAGAACTTCTTCCTTATATCTAACCTGAACCTGTTTAACTTTGAACCCATAACCCCTTGCCCTATCGCTGCAGTCCTTAATGAAGAGTCCCCCTCCAGCACCCTCATAGGACCCTTTCAGGTATTGACTATATAGATAATAAATTTTCACAATTTTTATGCATAAGAAAATCTAACTTTTCCCTTCAGTTACTGCCTGATGATGGCTACCAAGTATTCTTGCTGTGGTGCCCAGGTATCTGCCTTGGGTGGCCACAGAAAAATGTCATCATCTGTCAAGGAGCATGTAGAGGCATGTCAGCTCAAGGTAGTCACCCTAAGTAAAAAGTAAATGTCAGGTGGGTAGTGAGCATGTTTGCCTGCTTTGCTGTACATTAGGTGTAAAGAATGGAGGTGCTTTGGGCACGGTTAAGTGCAGAACCATGTCAGAGGTGTCAGGCTCCTCTGTGCGTACCCTGGGGATGGATAAGCTGTTTGAGAGTGGGGTTGCCTGCCACCATCTGTGGGATGAATTCTTGGCCAAAGCCAGGCACTCCTGAAAGTCCAGCTTTAGAATGATTTACCTGGATTAACAGGGTATGGGACAGTCCCACAGGCTGTTATGGGGTTATTATATGGGGTTATAGGTGCCAGAGGCACCGAGTTTCCCCGAAACCTGTCCTGTTTCTGGTTGCCTGGCCTACCAACCAGGACATGTGGGGCCCTTATTGCCCAGTATGGCGTCTGCCAGCTTGGAAAGTGGGGCAGCCTCTTTAACCTCTTGTCGTCGGTTCAGCAGCAGCAGGCATTTTTCCCCTTGTTGGTAGCTGGTGCAGCACTATGTTTTTGACTTGTGGCCTGGGAACAGCGCTGATAACACCAATGTTTTAGTTACTGCTTAGTACATTTTGGTCTGGC